>NW_006499824.1:1058061-1070053 GCF_000471905.2 Amborella trichopoda
AAAATGAGAGAGATGATGATTCTGCGGCCACCCTATCCCAGCCATATTATTCACATATCGAGTCCCAACAGCAACAATGCAGGTGAGCATGAAGGATGGACAATTTTCGGGGATTTTAGATTGGGAACACAACAAAACACTAACACTCAGGGATTTGGGAATAGTCAGACGTCTGCTAATATCAATGATTCGTTTTTAGATCAAATCAATGAATTGTTAAACAAATTCAATCAATGGCACCAACGTGACCAAGAAGAACAATAACGTCGTCTATCATTTTATTTTTAGATCATATGTTACTAATTTTATGTTTTATTGTAGTCCATGTATGTTGATATACTTATTCCATGATAATTCTATATTTATCTTTTTGTGTGATGTAAATTAAATGCTGAAAGGGAAAGAACATATCAATATTCGCATATTCATTCAAAAACATGAAAATTCTTAATGGAGTACCCTCATTTCTTATTGAATTCCTAAAAAACAATATTTTTTTCGGATTTTTTTTAAGCTTTATTCTGACCGATTAACTCGATTCTCGATTCGGATCGGTTTTTTGGAAGCCCTATCCGGGTCACCGATCCGTTTTTTAAACCATTGGTCGAACGTAAAGCGGTATTTGTTGATTCCTTAGATCCCTAGGAGAATAGAAATTAGGAAAAATTATGAAGTATCGTTTTTTTATAGAATTGATCATTAACTTTCTCCAATCAAAGAAAGGTTTGGCCATCTTTATCTGTCAAATTTTGTTTCTAACTTTTGTTTATACTGTTGTAGGGCTACCAAGAGGAATCAATTTTCCATCAAATTGCAATAAGCCATGTCAGGCAGGGGCCATTGAGATGTTATCCTCAGAATGGAAGACAGGAAAGGCTTAGTCCCTTTTCCAGTTGTGATTGTGAAACATAGTTTGCAGACTTCGAAACCAATTTTGTGGTCGTGAAACACACTTAATTTGTGGTGGTTTTTTTAGTTTTTATATGATGGCAATACAATGGTGTAATATATAATATTTTATCTTGTGACATGCAATATACAATTTTTTATCTTGTTACATTCTCTCAATAGGAAATAGTCTATTGTTGCCTTTCCAAAATTAAGATTCTTGAATTTTGTTTTTATTACTCCCCGCAAACTCGTCTGAGGAGGCATCTGAAGTTCGAGTTTGAAGTAAGATCTTGAAAAACATCTCGGGACATTGGCTTGGTGAAGATATCAGCTATTTGATTACACGAAGATACAAACTGAGTGACAAGTATCCAAGAGCGTCCTTTTCACACACAAAATAGCAATCTAACACAATGTGTTTTGTCCTAGCATGAAATATAGGATTAACTGTCATATATAGAGCACTAATATTATTACAAAAAAATGTTGGTGCTTGAGAAAGTGGCACCCCAATGTCTTGAAAAATAAAAGAAATCCATGTTAATTTTACAGCAGTAGATGTCATAAATCGGTATTTGGCTTCAACGCTTGAATGAGCTATAGTTGACTGTTTTTTAGCACTCCAAAATATACAGTTGGAATCCAAATAGGTGCAAAAACAAGTGGTTAAATGGCAATGTTTGAATACCCATCCTAGTCAGCATTAGAGAATGTGTATAACTCAAGGGAACTAGCAGATAGGATTTTTATACCATAAGATTATATACTATTGAGATAACGAAGAATCGGCTTAATTGCCTGAAAATATGCAATTGTAGAGGTATGCATAAGTTGACATAATGTATTAACAATGTACGAAAGATCGGGTCGCGTTAAAGTGATGTATTAGAGCACAACAATAATGTTCCGATGAGAGATGGATCAAGAAATAGATCAGGATTCCCATGAACATTATTCTTCACTGTCATTGGTGTTGAAATAGGTTTGGCACCTAACATTTAGGCACGATCAAGAAGATCCCGGAGAGATTTGCTTTGTGACAGGAAGATTCTACTAGAAAAATAAGACACCTCTATGTCAAGAAAATAGTGAAGAGATCCAAGATCTTTCATTGCAAATTCTCTTTCAAGTTGGGAAATAAACCATTTCAAAAGATCAAAATTATAACCTATAACAATAATATCATCAAAGGATAATTGTGTCTTAAGTAGTGCAACAAACAAATAGAGATGAATCAACTATATTGCAATAAACCCCTAATGATAATAAGTAGGTACTAAATCAATCAAACTAAGCTCGATGTACTTGCTTGTGACCAATTATTTAATTTGCAAACATGATTTAGATATTACGATCTAACAAAGCCAAATGGTTGTTCCATAAATACATGTTCCTTAAGAAAGCCATGCAAGCAGTTTGATAGGCTAGTGACAAACAATAGCTATAGTGAGCATAATTCGCATACTAGCATTCTTAATAATATGACTACAAGTTTCAAAGAAATCAACTCCAACAAGCTGATTATATCCTTTACCCCCTAGTCTGAGCTTGCGTCTCTTTAAACTACCGACAGACTTTAGTTTAGTCTTATAGACCCAACGTTAACCACCAATATTCATACTTGGAAGACAAAGAACCAACTTTTAAGTGGAATTAACATATAAGGCTTTAATTTCGTCTTCCATTACACGATGCCAACCCAAACCATTCAAGGCAAACTTGATGGACTTAGGCTCATAATGGATAGTTTCAAAAGTAAGAGCATTTGAGACTGTCACCATGGATGGGAGAATTCGAGGTTTTTGAGTACATTTTGAGTTCTTATGACCACGTGATAACGATGGCGCTCAAGGACTCGTGAAAAATTAAATTGGTTGGTTTCTTGGGTGACAACATTTTAATCATCATGAGCATGTGTTGTATCATCTTGGACATCTTGGGTGATGGCATTTTCATCACCATGAACATGGGCTGTATCATCTTGGGCATCATGTATGGTTGTCATCTTGGTGGCATCTTCCTCTACAAGAGGAGTTGGATAGCTATCATTATTAAGAGGCAAGTCAGCTAGAGGAATCAACACACTGTACATCCCTTATGGGCGATCTATGTGGAGGTGATGAATCAGAAGAAGAAGTATGTATGTCAGATTCATGACACTCAGACCATTCTGCATAAGAACATGTGCACCATCAAATAAAGAATATGGATTAACATAGGAAAAACTAATTTCATCAATTACAATATGTCTAGAGATATGGACTCGCCTTGTGGGTAGATGCAGACATTTGTTATCCTTATGTTGAATATTTTAACCAAAAAATACATATGGAAGAGAACGATGACAAATTTTATTTGCAACATAGTCTCAAAGGTACGAAAAACACTGACACCTAAAAACTCAAAGTGATTAATAGTCCGGTAGGCGGTCAAACAACAAAGGATTTGATGAATCCATTTGCAAAATGGCCGAGGGGATCGTGTTTATTACAAAGATTACAGTATGAAAAGATTCAACCCAAAGCCGTTTAGGAACTCCCGCATGAAACATCATTGTAAGGCCAGTTCTACAATATTCATATGTTTCCTTTCAACTATTCTATTTTGTTCAGGGGTTCCCAAACATAATATGTGTTGCACAATTCCATTATCAGTAAGATGAGCAATGAATTCTTTCTTAGCGAACTCACCACCTCCATCACATTGAAAAATTCAAATTCGTTTTTCAAATCTCCTTTCAACCATACGATGAAATTTCACAAATACAAAGAAAAATTGAAATTTTCTTTTCAAAGGATAAATCCTAGAAAAATGCATATAATCTTCCGCAAACACCACATAAAAGTGATAATTCTGATTAGATAAAATTGGAGCCATAAATCAATTAATCTTAAAAAAAGGTTCTGTAGAGGTCTCATCAGTACTACAAATGGGAGTTTACAACTGTTTCCCATCTGATAACTAGCACAAACAGAAAGCTTTATTCCATGCATCAACATTAATCAGCTGTTTAGATTTTAAATTATATACTACTCTATTTTGAGGATATGTTGATGTTACACATCTTCTGATGTTCTTTTATTTCAATTAGAAAATAAACCTTCAGGTAGATCCTCAAGTGCATAAAGTCCGCTATTTCTACACCTGCTGGCTAGAATTTTCCTTGTGATTCTTTCCTTAATCAAAAAATCATTTGATGAGAACTAAAAAATACAAGAAAAATCTTTTATAAATTGCCCAACAAATAATAAATTATTTTTCATCTCTGGCATGAAAAGAACGTTAGAAATATTAAATTTTCTAAACCTAATATCAATATTTGCAGCTCTAACATGTGAAATAATCAATTGCTCACCATTGTCAACCATGACTGTATCTCTACCAATATAAGGACAAAGGTTTTGCAGTTTATCTAGGTCTCATGTCATATGAGTTGAGGTGTATCTGGAAACCATTCCGAGTCTTGAGAATTAGCTATGGTCACTGCAGCAAGAGGTTGAGGAATGTCATTTTCTTGGTACTTATAATTTAATCTATGCCAACACTTCAATGCAGTGTATCCAAATTTTCTACAAATTTGACAAATTTCCTGGGGTGTCTGAGCTAAATATTGTATCTGTGAATCTTGTTGGAACCTTTGATTCACGTGTTGCATAGATGTACCACCATTTTCTTGGTTTGTACGAGTCACACCACATCCCCCATTATTGTTCTGGCTTATTTGAGTAAATCCACGCTCCCGAGAATTGAAAAAAATTTGACCATCAAAGTTGTGTAGACCTCTACCTCTATAATTTCTAATACTTCTGTTAGGTTCAAAAATTTTCTATTGTGCAACAAGGGCCATATTCTGATTTGGACATGAGTATTCTTCAGAGACATGAGGCTGATTTCTAATCTCATAGCTTTGAAGAAGTGTACTTTCAAAATAGGAAGGAACTGGAGGCTTAAGCATAGTGGTAACAAAACTCTCATATTTTGGACAAAGTCCATTAAGAATGTACAGGTATGCCAATAGCAGCCAAATCATCATAAATACTATTGAATCTGCATATGTATTCTGATAGAGTTAGAGTTGCTAGATAAGTTGGAACTCCCTAGCTTGAGAATTACCTGCATAGATATTCTTTAGAACTTTCCATACTTCTGCGGAGTGTTAAGGCCAACCACAAGACTGAGACGTTATTCTGATAGTGTCCATGTGATCCAAGTTTTAATAAGCTAGTCGCACTTTAATTATAATTTGTAGTCTGGGATTTCGATTTCACTCTTACAGAAGAAAAATCTTTTGAATTGGTGTAGGGCAATCACCACTAACAAATCAAAAAAATTCCTGACTCTCAAACAGTGCTAGTATCTAGGTTTCTCATAATAGATAGTTGTTCTATGTTAATTTTGTCGACACAAAATTTCTTATGTGAATGGTGGAGGGATGGGGATATTTTGGATATTGGAGTGTCCATTACACCTAAAGGATCTTTGAGGATAGATGAATGGTACACAACGGAGCTTGAATTGCTAAAGATGGAATGGGCTTTTAGTGGGTGTTGGAAGGTTTTCAGAAGATGCGTAAGAAGGGAAGATGACGAGCATGGTGAAGGTCATATCGACTTATCTTGAGAAGGAAAAGAGATAGCTTAGTGTTTTGATTGCTTTGGATGAGAAAATAACTAATGGAAAATAAGAGATGGGTTTGTATCTTAGAGAGTTAAAGAAAAAAGGAAAACATGAGAATGAGGGCTTCAATGGAAGGAAGTTATGGAAAAACAAAGATTAATAATATGAAAGATGGGAAAGGAAGATGATTTAAGGTGGCTCGTGGGATGCGAAGTGTAAGGGTGGTGGAAGACTGGAAGAAGATTTTGAAGGATATTAGAGAGCGTGGATTTTGGACGGCGGTAAGAAAAATCGTGAGAGGAAAAGTGGTGGAAGGAAAATTGGAAGATGATGACTTAATAAAAATAAAAGATGGGCAAAGGAAAAAGATTAAAATATCATGAGTCAAGATGAGGTGCTTGTTATACGTCATTTTTTACGTACTTTTATCTCTAGGGCGAATAAGGAGAGAGCTAGTAGTAACTTGATCCCACAGGTGCCCGAGATACTACCAGACCACAAGAACACTGTAGTAATAAGCCTAAAACTAGGTTATATCTGAAGAAGTATCAGAATGGCCTCAAATTCTATGAGAGGGTAGTTTTGGATACCCTGAGGATACCCACAAAGTTTCATTACATTCTAACAAGTTTTGATATGATCAGGACGAAACTTGGTTTTCAAATCCAGTTCCTATCATGCTGAAAATTGGCTCTATAACTATAGTTCTATTTTATGGGTCTCAAAACAGTACTAAAACACCGCCATTAGATCTGAAACGTTAGAAAACCCCTAAGTACCAAATTTCAGCTCAATTGGATCCTCCGGGACAATAAATCGTAGGTTTAACATTATTGCACTGCAACCTTGGTGAATCAATTTCTTTTTATGAAAATTGTGGTTTCTCATTTCGAAATGATTTTAAAATTCTCATAACTCGCTCTTTGTTAGTCCAATTAAGCTCAAATTTGGACACGAGCTAGATCTCGACGACCCCGTCGTTTTGACAAATGGTACGTGTCATAGAGTGGCTCAAAACGCGAGAATTTCTAGATAGAAAATGGACTCGAAACATGAAAATTCAAATTTTAAAAAAGAAGAATATCCAATTCTTTGAGATGACATAGCTCAAGATCTCGGTGTCGAATAGTTGCAATTATGGGTCCATTGCGGCCGTGCTTCGAAGAGCAATAGTTTAGTATAATTTTTTACGTACGATTGGAGGCCGGATGACACGAATTTTGAGGTTGAAAATGACATATTTTTCGATTCATCAGAATCCCATGTTCTAACGAATTCCCAAAATTGGAATATGCTCAAACAAAGACCAAAATAAACGAAATTTATTGCAAAATGATTGTGATAGTATCTCTTTCAATTTGTGATCAAAATGAAGCCTTGGAATGTCATAGATCGTGCCGGATTGGTGGTCCAAGAATCACAAGTTTATGAAACTTGGCCGGAATTTAGGTTCTTCCTAAAATATCTGTTGCAAGATGATCAAAGGGTATCAAAACGTATGCAAAAGTTCAAGCATCGATTCTACGACGATTGATCACCTGAATTACCACTGTAAGCCTCCAAAAAAGCTTTCGATGCCTAGCAATGGCAAGAGGCGTCTCATGGAATGATGGTTGTCATTTGTTGAAAAGTGCCTAGGGGTATTTTGGTCATTTGATCCAAAAACGAAATTAATTTTTTAATTCATAAATGTGTATTTTTTGACAATTTTAGGTGTTTTTTAGCATGCTACCATTGTTTAGTGTTTGCTCTATATAAGGAAACCCAAGTCATTTGTAATAAAACCCTTGAACATTTAGAGTAAGCTCTTGAACTCTCTTGAATTCTCAGTTATTTGCAATCAACTTGTTGCTTGTTCTTTGCTTTGTTTTCAAGTTCAAGACTCAAGATGAGAGGAGAGATAAGCATTTCTTAGAGAGAGAAAATACCTCTAGAACCCTATACTCCTTAGAACCGCAAAATTCCAACTGCCTTAGGATTTCCAACTCCCAACCCCATACTCCTTAGGATTCCTAGCTTCCATACACCTTAGAACTCATAGCTTCCAATCCTACCCCATACACCTTATACCCTACATTAGTTATCCTACACCTTAACCTATACCCTATACCATAATATACCATACACCATTGTCCCCCATGAACTTTAGCCTACCCTATACTCCTTAGTTCCCATACACCACACCTCAAACCAACCTACTAAACCATACACTTAGGCCTTAGATCCTAACCTTAACCCACCAAAACCAAGATCTCTCTCATGTGTATGCAAAGGGATCGATGAAGATACACCTAGGTTCAAGCTCTTTCTAGGTCTACTCTCTCTCCTCTGTCTCTCTTCTTCCTCTCTCGCCCTCTCGCTCTTCTTTCTCTCTTCATTGTCTCTTCTCTCTCTCTCTCTCTCTCTCTCTCTCTCTATCTTTGACCCAGGGCGGGTCCGAGCACTCTCTCTCTATCTCTCCCTCCCTCCCTCTCTTTGTCTCTCTTCGAAACCTAGACCCACACCTAGGGCGGGCCCGGCTCCTTTTTCTCTCTCTTACCTTTTTTTTCTTTGAAAGAAAGACTAATGTGATCTTACCGGAGAATATATTTTTTTATTTGTATTCTTTTCACCCTTTTTTCTTTTCTTTTTTTTTTTTCTTTCCTCAAAAGATCACTTACAATAGCTCTTGCTTCAAAGAAAATAAAACTAACAAATCCAATATCTTAAAAACCTTGATGCCACTAAATCAATTTTCTTTAAACAAAAAAAATATCCACAACTCTTATATTTAAGAATATAAAGACAATATAATTAAATATGGTAAGAAACAAAAACAGTGTCGGAGATTACCTTAATCGGCTTTATTACACCCCACACCAAGTCACCACCATCCGATAGCACAGGATCAACGATCAACTTTTAATCTCAACCGGGAACGCAAGTTTAGGCCAAACCCTCTAATGGAACTATGAACTCCTTCGTCACAAATCTCAAATCCTTAGGTGAATCCCCTTAGCAACATAGTTTAAGAGAAATACTTTTCTTTTCTACCTCAACTCTATAATCTAAAACCCCAATGAGAGATGAGAGATTATGAGAGACACCATGAGAGAGATGACAAGTCTCAATAGCCTAAACCCTTATGTTCTTTCACAATGTGGAAGAGAGCGAGACATATCTCAAAGATGAGAGAGTGGGGCATGCCCCCTTTGGGCTTTCATGAGAAAGAAAAAAAAACTTTTTTTAAGAGAGATAGAAGATAAGGTGTAGAGATTTTGGGCAAAGACAATCTATTTTAGAGGCTTTGAACAAGATTAGTGTTTTTTAGGATTTTCTTTGTTAACCTCTTCTTGTGGGATTGAATATGAACCATTGATCTTGGTGAGTTGTAGGGTGAGAGATTTGAGCCCTCTATTCCATAGATGAGTCATCAATATTATGGAAGATGCTAGAGCTTTTATCCCTCATTCCTAAACTATTTTCCATCAATATAAATTAAATAAAATAATTCTATTCATAATATAGTGCTTACTAAAATTATGCATAAGCCTTCTCATGCTTTCCAAAAATCTTTTGAAAGCTTTCTCAAGGCAAAATCTTTCTAAAACACTTCAAAGCTTTCTCTTGAAGCCAAAAACAATTCAAAGCTTTCTCTTCAAGCCAAAGCTTGAACTAACACAAGGAAAGTTTCATTAGGGTGGGGTGTGCCACCCTAGGAGGTACCTCATGAGCCCCACCCACATGCAATGGTGCGTCCATTAACATATTGGCCCTCCCATGCAATATTAAAATTATTAAATTAGTTATATGATTTTTAGAAATCCATAAAATCAAATTTGAATATTTAAATCAATCGAAAATCAATATCTCTGTTTTTATAAATTCAAATTTAATAAATAAAATATCCAGAGATCTAGAAAAAAATTCAAATAATTCTAAAAATCATATATCATTAAAACAAACATAACTAAATTCATTAAATGGGAAAAAGATCCATATGGTCTAGGAATTAAATAAATAAACGTTGGAGTACTCCACCTTCAATTGTGGACTACGGCCACTACTTGCTTTATCAAACTAACACAGTGTTTCCTATGACCCACAGTCCATGCAGGGGCTCATTAGTTAAGTCACCAAAGTCTGGCCAATGAATTGTAATCCCAGTTTGTGGATTTCAGGTTCTACCCTAAAGACATACCAATGTCACGTAAACCTGATGTGACCACCGCTCCTATGGCGCATAAGGATATCTCTCGTACATGCATAAGCTTCACCCTAAAAGGTGGTTCGCTTTCCCGAAACGGCTATCATTATGCATGTCGTGTGATGTCTCCCGAATGAGGCTTTGGCCCCCATCTCTAAAGGCCACCATCACACACAAGGGTCACACAATCCCTCGACTCACTCATCCAGACATATTTCGACCTCATCAATGGATAACCTATTAAAACCCTTATTGGATAATTTTCTATGCCAGGTTAACATAGGTTTTCCCAACGGACTGGCCTAGCTCGTCAAGCTCAGTCTGATATCAGCTAACATCGTTTGCTTTGTATGGTCCACACGGGACCACACTCCCATTAAGTTTATGTTCCACTATATCATTTCATTTTACAAACACTCATAAAAACCTTTAATGGCCACACTCACCCATCATCCCTCTCATCAGAGTGACGGGCCCGCTCCTTAGATGGGTCTGCCCTACTTCCCTCCCTCTCTCAGTCTCTCTTTCGCTCTCTTCTCCCCAGCCCAAGACACGGACCCGCACCTTAGGTAGATCTGTCCTCCCCTCTCTCTGTTTTCTCTCCCTTACCCCCTATCCCTCTCGTCTATTCACGGACCCACTCCATAGGCAAGTATGCCCTTCCCTCACTCTCTTAACTATATCTTCTCTCCTCTTGCTCTCCACCTCTATATTCCCTACTCTCTACCTCACATCTCCCATTGGCCCTATCTCCTCACGCAACATACACTCATGTCCCCCCTATCTCCTCACGCACCTCACATCTCCCATCCGCACTATCGCTTGCACCTTCCTATACACCCCTCTCCCTTAAACACTCCCATCAACCTCTCTCTCTTAAAAACTCCTATCTGCCCCTCTTTCTTAAACACTCCTATCTACCCCTCTCTCTCTTAAAAACTCCAACTGCCCCTCTTTCTTAAACACTCCTATCTACCTCTCTCTCTCTTAGCACCTCTATCCGCCCATCTCCCTTAAATACTCTCATCTGCCCCTCTCTCTTAACATCTTCATCCGCCCCTCTCTTTTAGCACCTCTATTCGCCCTTCTCATCTAACCCCTATACGCTCCTCTCTCATATTTTCATCCAGCCTATCTCTTCTATATGTTCATCTCTCCTTTGGGTTTGGATTGCACCATAGGTGGGTCCATCATCCTTTGATTCCATTCATCCCACTTCATCTCACCTTAAGCATTTCTTTCTCCCTCTAAGTCATATTTCAACTTCTCATTTATTTTACTTCATTTTAACTTTATCAATCTATTATTTCTCTCTTTAACTCATTGTTTCTTTCACCTCTTGAGTACTTGATTTGGGTCATCTTGAGGTAGTGCCCTAAGGTTCTACCTCTCGGATTGTTACTCTAACCATCAGCTCATACAATGAAGTTGGGTCATAAAAGATACTGATTCTCTTACACTCGGTCACTAGGGTTGGGGTCATCTTGAGTTAGTTTTCTTTAGAGTTTTGACCATTTCACTACTCTAACCATCAAGCCACATAGTGCTTGGGTTATAAGGGACCTTCATCTCTCTTTTCTCTCTCTCTCATTTTCTTCTCTCCTTTGATCACATTTAATGGGCTCTTTGGTTTAGTGACATAGTTATAGACTTAGTCCTGTAACTCCACTTTCCAAATCCTTTGAGTATCAAGTCTTCAAGCCTAGTACTTTTCTAATCTTGTAACTCTACTTTTCAATTTTTCCGAGTACCAAGGCTTCAAGCCTGGTACCTCCGGTAATACCTCTTAGGAGAGGTTACGTCGGGAGGCTGCCCGATTTTGTCTCTTCACTTCTTCTTCTCTTTTATAAACTAAATTTTCATTCATCCATTCACATTATCTTCTTTCTTCCGTCTCTTTCTTACTTCTTTAATCACTCTACCCCCAAAACTAAAGCCACTCACCCCATATAAACGTATATTAGGGAGGAGTACATCACATTTTGATTTCATAAGCTGATTTCAAAAAAGAGTCCAGACAAAGTGTTGAGTTTCGAGAGAGGGTGCTTCATCCAAACCGCGCTACTGGATAGTCGAAGGGCTTCGTTCATTGATCTAAGAGGGCAATAGTCCGGGCTTATCCCACAAACTCGCAACCGCGGTGAGGTAGATGCTGGAGTCCATCTCTTTATCTGTCACACCCCAAGAATTTACAATACAGATATTCTTGAGATGTGACAGTCAAAACATATATACATCTCTTGATAGGACAAATTTATAGTGGTGGGTTCTTACAAAGTAACAAAAAAAAGCTAGCAC
>NW_006499824.1:1070439-1084098 GCF_000471905.2 Amborella trichopoda
CGCAGTTATCCCAAAAAAATGTTTACCATAGTTTGATGAGTTTGGCTACTCAGTAAGTGATCATCATAATCCTAAAAATAATCATGGTTGAAAGATATCAATATTTTCAAAAAGGAGATCTATTAACAGAAATGCATCAACAGTTTCACTTTCAATAAATTTATAATTAAGTATAATCCGAATAATTGAAATGCATATAACACTTTAACGGCAGTGCATAATTCAAAAGATTTCACAAAATACCCTACTGGTGTCCCAAGTAGGTCACCTATATACCCCCATCAGCGTCCTGATGGGTCCACTTAATCCCTATCGGCATCCTAGATAGATCCACTTAATCCTTGCAGGTCCACTTATACCTCACCGGCGTACCGGATGAGTCCACTTAATCCCTTCCGGCGTCCCGGATAGATTCACTTATACCTCACCGGCGAACCGGATGAGTCCACTTGCATACTTAAATTATTTTTAAATATCTTTAAACATTCGAAAGCAGCAAATATCATGTACTCAACATATCACTGAAATCATTAATATAAATTTCACTGACACCATTAATAACAGTCACTTTCATTAACATTTCAACCAATCAAATATTTTGGGCTCAAATTTAGAAAGGTAGCAGTTCGTAAAGACATTCTAGCATAATTGCCAATCTAATATGTATAGAAAAACTCTTATAGAAATTCAAGAATACGAAATTATCATAATTTATGGGATGTTAATTTGCAAATAAACATTTCACAACAATGCTATAATCAAATGCAAAAATATCAATTTTCAGATAATAAGGCAGTCATTTGCACATGAAATTTACAATGTCTAGATATTTAAAAACAGTAGAAAGAAATCTCACCATTTTACTAAAAGCAGAAATATCACATTTATTTCTAATAATTTGATAGTATCTAAAATTTTCTAATAATAGACAAGAAAAATAAATAAATTTATTTTTCTAAGAATTTACAGCATTTAAAATTTCTAACATAGATAAAATATCACAATTTTTATTAAAAAGATTATTTTTCAAGATAATGAGGTCGTGTGTGCATAAAATTTATCGCGCCTAAAATTCATGATAATAAGCTGAAATAATTATTTCATTTTATTTTTAAAAAGAATGGATTATTTTTCGAGACAATGAGGTCACTTACACATAAAACTTATAAAATAAAGATCCTGGACGGAAATATCACTATTTATTAAAAACAGACTATTTTTCAGGAAGACGATGTCACTTACCTAAAATATTTTGAAAGGGAGCTTCCGATAAAAATTCGGCTAGAGAGAGAGAGACCTCGTCTCTCGTATTTAAACTCTTACGACACTTTATAATAATATTTTATTAAGTTACACCTCATACATGAGGTGTAACGTTTATATTACCTCTTATATGCTTAAAGCCCACGTCCACTGGACGTGGCAAGGCAGCAGCAAATAAACAAATTCAAACTAAAAGCTTTGAAAATGGTGATGGTCCTTAAAGACTATCATGTTCATATGGACCATCACTTATTTAAAAGTTTTTTTTTTTTTTTTCTTTTTTTTTTGAAAATTTAAGATTGTTACATTATCGCATTAAAATCCTCTCATAGTTGGACATACCTATCCGCACGTGACACACGAGTTGTACGCGCACTCGTGGAAGTCAGGCGGTTGTTCGAGAGGGGGTCTATCGGACCCGGGCCCCCGAGGGAGCCCAAGCAAGGGGGATCCTGGCCCCCGAGGGAGCCCAAGCAAGGGGGATCCTGGCCTGACCAGTGCTGCCCGCTTTAGATTGAAAAACTACTTCGAGATGAAACACTAACATAATCAGTGATGCTCTGATACTATAAAGCATTTTAGAGAAAGAGATGAACTCTTTTAGAAATTACACTTTCCTATCTTGTTACATTGTCTCAAAAGGAATTAACAATATTTCTATTGTTGTCTTTATAAAAAAAGAAAAACTTATATAAGCATAGAAGATCTATGCTTCCTCTATCATCCAGATGTTCAATTTTGATCAAGAGAGCCACTCACCGTTTGATCTTATATCCAATGTCTCAAAGTTTTTTATTTTTAATTTTTTTATACAAATTATATGAATATAAAATTTAGTACGTGTCATCTTCTCATTGGGGCGCACCTATAAAAAATACTAAAAATAAATTTTTGATAAAATATAATGATCAAAATACCCTTTAAAACTTTCAAGGGTATTTTGATCATTTTATTTTATTGAAAATATTTTTTTTATATTTTTCACTAGTGCTAGTTAATAGAGGATTGGTCGTCCATAATTTGGTGTCAAAATAGTTAATAAAAAATAAAATAGTGTAGAGACGTGACATTGTGATTGGGGCAATCTTAGCCCTTAATTCAGAATGGAGGTTGGATAAGGGGAAGTATATAAGTTTTATGTTATTGGGAAAGCATAGAAAACTTGCTCATTTCTATTGTTGCCTTTATAAAAAAGAAAAAATTTATATAAGGATGCAACCTTATAATGTAGAACTACAGATGCACCTCAAAAATCCATCGGAAAAAGTAGTTTTAATGTTGAAAAACCATGTGATTGATCATCTCGACATCAAGATGTATGACCATGAAAATTAAAAAGATTTTAAGTATCAAGAATAGTGCATTTTACAACGTATTATCTACACCGTCCATTTTCAAGATTTTCATATGTTTATAGATCTACTTGATTTTAACCATGTTTTAAATTTAAAATTTTATAATAAGATATAAAAATAGATTTTGACATCCTGTGGAGTCCAAACCCTTCCAATCCCCTCTCTCCCCGCTGGTGTATGGCATTCTTTACGGAAGCAAGTTAATGCAATCAACTAGAATCGTTCTCCAGTGACGAAACCTCCAAGAACAGAGACCACAAGAAATGACAAAAAATAAAAACAATAAAATAAAAGGCATTTGATCATTGAGAGCCCACACAAAATAAAAACAAAAACAACCTTTGCAGTAAGGACTGTTTGCTTTTTAAGACTTCACATTTTGGTAAACAAGACAGTTTTTTTCTCATTTCCCCAAACTTCCCTTCCATTGAAACTCTCATTTCGGCATATCCCATTTCCCCACCTGATTCCCCTCACCTTGGATTTTCCAATTATTCACCCAACATGGACTTTTGTATTTAGAGATTCCAAACATTTTTGGGTATAAACCATTGTCCCTTTCAATTCTCCGGTTATTGAGCTCTCTCTCTCTAAAACCATCAGCAAAATATGGTTTAAAATTTAGGGGAAGAAACCGTCATCCAGCATGATCTCTTTTTGTTAGGATGGACAAAAATTTCTTTGTTTTTTCTTATGTTTTGAGCAGTGGCTGATAAAGCCAAATACCTATGACATATATGTTGTTATGAATCTCCATCTTCCAAGGAAAGATCCACATGGGTTGAACCAGTTTCTGGTCCTGGTCTTCCTCTCTCTTCTTCTTCTTGAACTAGTTTTCATCACCATCTTCTTCTTTTTCTTCTTCCTCTTCTGATTGAATAAAACGGAGTTTAAGCCTGCCATCTTCGCGACATGCTCGCAAGAACTCATGGGCAATTGGGACTCTAATTTCTCTCAAAACAAACCTTCCATCATGCCTGTAAGATCTCAGAGAAACCCAAGGCTGACCATTCCTCCCAATACAAGAAATGGGGGGTGGGAAATTACCCACCCTTTCTCTCTTTCTCACACTAGATCCCCTCTCGCAGCTCATTACCTTGGGCCATGGCTTCACCTGCTTAGAAATAAGTGCTTTTTCATGGTTACTGCATTCATGCTTACCACCATCATCATCATGGGTTTTTTCTTCTTCTTTCTCATGCTTTGATGATGATGATGATGAGGTCGATGGATTCATGGCTTCTTCGATCTCTTCACAGCTCTCAAACCCCAATCCCTCTGTGCAATATCTCGAAGAAGGTGAAGACTTCGGAGAAAAGCATTCGAGGTCCTTGGAAGCACAACAATAACTGTTACCCAACAAGGAATTCAGCGAAGAAGAATTTTTACCTGATTTTTTATCAAGACCCAAAAAGGAATTCAATGAAGAAGAACTACTTTTATCTGGTTTTGCATCAAGAAAACTAAGGTAATTTTCGCGTTCTCCATCAGGAATATGGAACAAAGAATCGAAAGCCGAGCAAGTTTTCCTGGGTTTTTCTTGAGAATTACCATTCTCCTGATCTTGACTAAGATCAGCACTCTCCTCCTCCTCGTTAGCAACCTGGAACTTGGGTTTCTCCTGAAAGTGAAGCTCACCAAAGAGCTCGGTAATGGCCGCAAGCTCCACCTGGGCCCTGGCCGGATTCATTCGACCCCAAGAGGCCAAGGCATCAAGGTCATTCAGAAGAGAGGTTTTGGCTTTTGGGTTGTCAAAGTAATACTGTAAGCTCCTACAAGCAGCCATGACACATGGGTTTTTCTCTTAGAAAGAATAGAAATCAGAAAGTGGGGTACAAATATATATGGCACAGAAAGAGTGAGACGATGGGTTACTGTGTGTGGATATGGAACGGCCACGGGCTTTGTTGTGGATGCTATAATTGGGGGAAGAGAGAGAAAGAGAGAGAGAGAGAGAGAGAGGTGTTTTGATCGAGTTCTTCTCCCAATGGCCAGTTGGGGAGTTTGTTGGATTGAGGGTGTGGATCTGGTGACAAGTGGATTGGACACCACAGGTTAAAGCCGGAGGGGTTCAATGGATGGAGCTGATAAAGATACGCAAAGCTCATGGATGGCTTGGGTTTGCCACCAATGTCCACTGTTTTTATGTGGCCCTATGGCTAACTCAGGGTTGGGCTGAGCCAGCCAGGATAGATACGCCCACCTCGAGTCTTTTTTTGGGGTTCTCTTTCTCTCTCTGGAATTATTTTTATTGTCCTCTCTCTCTCTCTAGAATAATCAACACTGTTATTTTCGAGTAAATGGGCTGTATTTTGGTGTTCATCTCTAGTTGGAGAAATGGGAGGCTATAAGTGGATGCCTTACAACCCTATGTCAATTTCGTTTAACATCTTGGTGGGGCATGGAATCTAGGGTTGATTTTGTTTCCTATATAAGTGGGGTAAAGAATTGAAAAAGAAGTTTTCTATATCAAGTAATTGGATGATGATAAACAAATCGTGAAGAGTTTGAAGCAACCACCACTAATATCATCATCGTCATCATCATCATAGTTTTTTTTTTCAATTAATTGAGTTCAACTACATGAATTTTTGTCCGTCATTTTGCTCAATTGCTTTAGCCACCAATGGATGCCAAATCGTACGCCAAGGTGTGTCGTACATTTGAAATCCAAAAAAGTATTTATCTCAAATTTAGTCACTCTCTAAACTGGCGGATTTCAAATGGGACGGCCACGAGTGATTGGCTAAAAATAACAGTTTTATAGACTACAACCCACCTACAACTTGTTGCAATTACCATTATTATATACAACAATTGGAGCCATTTCAAATCTAATCCACCTACAAAAAGAGTGCTTGCAATGCACACTCGTAGTCACTTGACAACATCTTTGGATATTCGTTTTGGATTCCAAGTATCAAATCTGGGGAAGATCATGCTAGAAAGAGATCTTGTGCCCCAAGATTTCAAAGATTAATATACAAAAAATAATGTATTAATTTAGACAAGATGTAAGGCCAATGCTCAAAATACACAGAAATAGGACCCTTGGAGGTAGTTAGTCGCATAAAAGAATGCCTAACTCAGAAGGTGAGCATATGGTCGTAGAGAGAGAAAGAGGACAACCAAATAACCAAAAGCAAATCTCACACATCACAGAACACCGAAACCAACTTCATCCTCATCAGAGGAAACCAACCGTTTTTGAACAGAATGAAAAGAAAAGGGTTTGACACATTCCCCAATTAGCAGTGATGCATAAGAAACCACCCACGAAACAGACATAAAAGCACACCCAATCTCATTTCCAATCTCTGAAAAACACAAGCACACAGTTTTTCCCACTTCTACCTCCATGCTTCGACCCTCTCCACCCTCGAATTTATACGGCTTATGATATTGATTCCCCTCGACTTCTCAACAGTCGAATTTATCTGAACTTTAGGCTGTCCGTTTCTAGCGCTTTTCCTGCCATTTAGATTACCGGTGCTGCAGGTCTTATTTTTACAGCAAATTTCTACTTCCTCAATCTTGAGGCCATTAACAGGCTTGTGCACCCCGTTTGGAAGAGAATTTGTATCCGTTGACCCATCACCTGAAAACCCATTTCCACTATGGGTAGACTTCTCTCTAGAATTGGTTAAACCCCCACCCGAATCCTCAAACAGAGGATCAGCTATGGCTCCTAGTGAAATGCCATCTGAAATGGCCTCAGAAGCCTCGAGTGACTGACCGGTTTCTTCTCTCCCTTCTTTCTCTTGATGAGTTTCTCTCTCTTCCTCCTTTTCTTCTCCAATGTGGGCCTCTGGGCATCGCTGAGATGAGCCATGATCCCCATTACCTTTTGGAGGATCGGAATTGGAAGAGCAAGAAGCTGCCTCAAGAACAGGCTCCTCTCTCTCTCTTAGGGTCTTTATGATCAGAGTCTTAAGAAAATTCATCACTTGCACTGCATACATTAGTGCAGTTAAAGGATCTGCCATCTGCAATTGTATAAAGGTGAGTTCTAACTCAGATGGTTAAGAACTAAATGTTCATGTTCAAATAAGAATGTTAAAAATGCAATAAAAGATATCTAAACAGAAAAGATAGGAAGCAAACCGACAAAGTGCAAATTTGACTGCAAACTAGTAAGACAACTGGGACAAAAAGTTATGAAATTCTGAACCTAAATATGAAGTGATTATGATCAAACTGCAAATAAGCACTCAATCAATCAAAAATCAATCCTCATCTCTCTCTCTCTCTCTCTCTCTCTCTCTCTCTCTTACACACACAAAATGAATGAAATCCCAAAGCCTTAAATGAGGTGGTGGTATGTTGGCACCTGAGTCATGTTTGGGGCAAACACCATCGCCACATTTCGAGCATTCATCTTGTTGAGATGTTCCTCTTGAACGACGTCTGCCATTAAGTTGATAGCCCAGTCGAGTAGAGCTGCTTCAGTCGGGGGCAAAAGCCTCACGAGCCGAGCATACTCCTCTTCTGTATTGCTCTGCATTACCTCCTCTGGTGAAAGAGAGTCCAAAACCCCACTAGGGAGCTCTCTAAACCAAGCCTGCAAAATTTAGAGAGAGAGAGATTTGATTCTAAATGATAACATGCATTCACAAAGGAAAACAGCTTCAAATAAGAGATGAAAGAAAGAATAAGAACTCCATTAGTGATAATTGAAACTTCAATTTTAACAGTATAGTCCAATGTTTTGTGTATTCGGGTTGGGACTTGCTAGCTAAGCCCTGAGTCAGGCTGCTCGACGGCCAATGCCAAGTAGGACTCAGCAGAGTCTTAACATATCTCGCATAGAAACTCAGGGAATCACTCAGCCGTTTACCAATGTTCTCTACTCGGACTGAACCCCCCGAGTCCAAGGAACTCAACCGAGTCTAAGTCTGACTCAGCAAGAGAGTTTTAAAACACTGGTATGGTCACAAGCCCTTGAAAGGAGGACCTCCGTGGATTATTCAGTTAACATTATCATTAATTAACATATCTAGCAGAGAAACTCACGGAACCACTCAGCCGGTTACCAATGTTTTCTACTTGGACTGAGCCCCCTGCCAAGTCCAAGGAACTCGACCGAGTCTGAGTCTGACTCAGCGAAAGAGTTTTAAAACACTGGTATGTCGAGCCCTTGAAAGGAGGACCTCCGTGGATTATTCAGTTAACATTATCATTAAGACTTATTACCTTAATCAAACCAGCCAAACAGTGGACATCCACCCCCTCTGGCACAATTCCCTTGTTCAACTGGTCTCGAACATACTCCTCTTGGCTATTTTCAGCATTTATCCTGAATATTCCCTCTGCCTGTGGTTTCAGTTTCCATAGTATACCAAGTGAAATGTCATAAAACACAAGATAAAAAACACAAGTAAGGTTACTATTTTCAACTCAGCAAGGACAAAAAAAAGCAAGATTTAAAGTTTGCAACTCAAGTTCCCCTAGTGGAAAGAATTATTTGCTATAAAAAAATGAATCAAACACAATATCAGAGTTACGGCCAAATTTTCGATTCGAACTTCTGCAAATGCCACTTTCCTAAGAAAATTTGAAAAAACAAAATTTCAAATATCATTTGTTTCCAGTACATGTAAACCAAATTTCAGGTAAAATTCATGGCATTGCAGCTAAAAATTCAATACACTAATCAAGTAAAGGACATACTCGAAGTCCTCCTTGAGAATATAAACAATTCTGCATCAGCAGGAGAATTGTTGGCACGCTATTCCCTCTGGAATCAAAGGAAAGCTGCATAGATTCAGTAGAAACTCCAAATACATTTGCACTACAAAACAAAGGGAAAAAGAGGTCAGCACAGTGATATTGGGATGCCACAGAATTCAATGCATAAGGTGAAGATCTCAAGCAAGTTTAAAGTTATAATATTTAGAAAAATGCACCATAGATTTGGTAACATTCCCAGAAAAAAAAAAAAATGTACCATAGACAGTCAGCATATTGTACAAGTGCACCATCAGAGCAGCCACCATCTGTTCTCCATGCTAGACAGCGGAGATTAACGGTATGCAGGTGAATATCCATCAAAAGCAACTACAGTTAATCTCCACCATCTGCCATAGACAGCCAGCATATTGTACAAGTGCACCATCGGAGCAGCCACCATCTGTTCTCCATGCTAGACAGCGAAGATTAACGGTATGCAGGTGAATATCCATCAAAAGCAACTACAGTTAATCTCCACCATCTGCCATAGAGAACAGAGAATGCTCCAATAGTTTGTCATCTACTATACACCAGCTGTTTATGGTAAATTTTACCAAGTACAAGAAGGCAAAATTTTGTAGAGTTTGTCTGAAAAAACAAGCAAAACAACCAGCCAGATGATTTGAGGGAACCCATCGCGCAAGGAAACCCATCGCGCAAACTGAGATGTTCGGATGTGGCTATGCACAAGGCAACACTGTCTGTCTCTTACTATTTTAGATATATTTTAGAGTAGAGAAAGTTTACTGTAGTCTTGTGCTAGGGCATGTGGAACGCTAAGCTATATTTACCAACCCATTCCTAGTGATGTATGGTTGGAGATTAACAGGAGCAGAGCCCATAGGGACATTCAACTGAGTACGGATAGCGGATGGATTGGGGTGCCACATTTCCTATTAACTCAGAATATGGTATACTTACACTTCGAAGAGTCAGCATTTGGATGCATTTTGACCATGTAGCATGTGAACACAGACAGAAGGGAAAAAGAGGCAGTAAATGAACCTATCACCAACCAATAGACAAACTAATCCACACGATTATTGCTTTAAAGGCCAAGGTCATTGCATCCTAGAACTAAAGAAATCAATCAATTAAAGCAGGTACTGAGAATGTTGGGCAGACAAACACATACATATGTCTCAATACATTTTCCAATAATATTCAGTGCTGAAGTTATTAGGAACTCTTAATATCCTCTTTATAAATAATATGAACAGTTCTACTTTTCAATCTTTTCCTCCAATGGCCAAAGGGCCCGGTTATATTCAATCATTGTTCATAATTTCTAATGTTAGTTGTGAGTTCTTATGAGTTCTTATAATATCTCAAGTTAATCCCCAATCTTCATCCAAAGTGCCCAACCCAATTTCATTGTCAGCTTGGGCTTGCCTCACACCTTTAGCTGTTCTCATTACCTTAACGTAACAACAATTCTACTACAACAGTTGAAGCATACAGGTGGAACAATTGCACGCCCAATCTAATACGGCATGGTAGTAGAAGAAAATTAGAAAAAACAAATTATATGGATGATCAAAAACAAGATGATCATGTCCTGGATAATATTAGCATAAAGTTTGTAAATGTTCAAGCAATGTAGGGGATATTGAATTGCAAAACAGTTGCTGTATAAATTTTGATAAATGTGATAGGCTAACCTATTCTGAACTCAGTGATGGCAACAACAATAATCAGAGAATTACAAAGAAATAGATAACAAATACTAAAATGTATGATTTCAATCAATTCAATCTTAATTCACTCATCTTATCTGGCATGAAACCAATTGAGAAAAACATTCTTACTGAAGAAAACCAACAATTATGAAATTAAAGGCATAACAATGAACATCCTTATCTGACTATTCCCCGTTTTTGTTAAATAATAACCATCATGGTTATCCCTGATACTCAAATCTGGTAAGACCATCATAGTTTATATGGCAGCAGCATCCCGAATAGAAGTTTTGAGTTTCAATGTTTGATTAAAATAAAACCTAGACTGAAGCCTCAAATACCATTTTCGAGCATGTCTAATTTTGTTGATTGGCACCATGTTATAGTTATTGTTAAGTCATTAAGTTCAAGCCAATTCACCAAAATCAAAGGTCTCACTCAGTCCACCCAGAACCCCTAGTTGGGGCTTGATGTCGCCAGACATGTCTTCTATAGAGGGATGTAGAAGAAACTATAGATTGCTCATAGGTTCAACACAGATAGAGCTTGAAGGTGGTCATTAGGAGCTTTAATATTGCTTAGGTGATGATACTCTTGTTTGGTGCAGGTTTGGGAAGCAAACGTGAACGAAAGGTGAACTAATCTAAGCGAATCAGCATTCTTATTGAGCATTTGGTGAACATTTAAAATAACAGAACCTAAAGTAATGAATCTTGAATGCAAATGTGCCGATGCTATATTACAGTTAAGATCTCGCTGCTTGTTTCTCTGTTTTTTGTTTATATTACCTGGGTTAACTTATATGATGTAACCCCATTTTTTGTATAAGGCTACCATTCCTTGGGAAGCCTATTTTTTTGGCTAGAGCCCCACCTTGTGGGTAACCTCTATGCTCTCTTGTAACCTCTTTTCTTATAAATAGAACAGTTAACATAGTCAAAAAATATAAAAGTGACGATGCCTTGATGGAAATCATTCACCACCATCTAGAATGCAAATATCTTGGTGCCTCGATGGGAACCTACCGTAATGATTCTCGAATGCAAATATGTCAATGTCTTGATGGAAATCATTCACCACCATCTAGAATGCAAATATCTTGATGCCTCGATGGAAATCATTGATCACCACATTACCTCATGGGTCAAGCTATGACCTAAAATGCAAGTGGTGGAACTCAATTAAAGATGCTCAGTTTGGTATATGGTAATGAAAGTCAAGAGTTCTGAACCTTTAGCACAGGAGAATTGGTATCTACCACCCCGAGGCATTCTCAAGAAAAACTTTGACAAAGTTGCAAATGGAAACCATGATTCTGTTGATTTTGCGGTGTGTTTTAGAAAATTTTCCCTTCAAGAAATCAAGAAATGCCTGTTGAACATTAAGAAACTTGAATACATCAAGATGCTCCAAGGAATAAGGATCTCATGGAAGCAAGGGAAAAAAGCATAAATCAAATTCACCAAACTAAAGGAAATTCAAAATATTCAATTTTGTCCACAAGCATCAACATCTCTCTACCTTGCCTTTGACACCAGGATCTCATATAGTATTGGCATCTCAAGGGACACGATGAAGCAATATTTACATCTTATTGATGTTTATAATTTCCTCCGCAATGTCTGCAATCCTCGTCATGTTTTCTTTCCCTCAATATATCCATCAAATCACATTGAAAGGTGGCCTTCTACCAGCAGGAAATCTGAAAAGAACTATGAAATACTCTATCGAGAGAACTTAATTTCAACTTTTATCTAATGACACGAAGCTATCTTCCTTGCGAAAACCTTCCAGCTTCCCCCTAAATAGTAAAAAAATATGACTCCTAAGCTGTAATTTGAGTTTAACTGTTACAATCCCTTCATGGGAAAGCCCTGAATGCGAAAGGGGATTCTTTGCCAACCACTACCCAGCCCAACCTCCTACACACATCAAATATTGTGCTTTCAATCAGAGCCACTCCTTAAGGGGGTCAAGGCCCAAGAGACCATATGACACCACACCATCTCTCTTTCTAGATGCGCTAAACAAATGACTCAGAGGCACATCTTCCATAATCAAAAGCCTTTTCAGAAGAAGTGAGAGTGTCAGACAGTGACTGGAGTAATCCATCACATGGGGTACTCCATAGAGGTCAAGAGAGAAGCTACAAATATTTATAGAAAAGGAGCAGTGTAGGAAACAATGGCCTAATGATCCTCAGCGCAAGGATGCATAATGCAAATTTTAGAAAAACTAGGAGTCATGCTTTTGGAGAAGATTCCCCTAAATAACACTTTGTAGTGGATATGCTAGCCTTCTCGGAAAATTCAGGGAACCCCAGGTAAATCAAGTCATTGACACCCCAATCCCTCAGATTGTTGAATGGACAACTTGACCCATGCAATCTTATTAACACCAAAGGAGAGAGAAATAGTGAAATACAATTTCTAACATCCAAACCACTCATTAACCTCCCCGATAAGACTATCTTCCTCAACACAAAACAATCTCTGACAAAGCTTATGACTTGGAAGCTTCAAGCTCCAAAACTATGTCCCGTATCTCCAAAGCCCTTTTCCTATAAGATACTAACCACTCCATCTAATAAAACCCAATATCCAAACCGGTGCACTGTAGGTTTACATCCATTTCAACAAAATGAAACTTGTGACCTTCATTATTACGTTGCTATAACAACACAAATCATGTCCTTCCAAATTTGCAATCAGCTCCTACAAAATTTGGAACAAGGAACATGAAGTACCAAAGATGCTACATTGCATCACCTCAATGAGCATCAACCTAAATCTGACTCTTCCACAAGGCAAGGCGTCTCCATTAACCGATCCCATGCCTTTTTGCTTAGCTTTCCAAGGCTTAGGTGGATGTCAAGATACCTACTGGGAATCAGCCTCAACAATCTAGCTAAGGACATGCACGACTTCGAGATACTCGTGCCATCACCATGGTCAAGTTGAGATTTACTCTCTGTCTAGGCACTATTTCATACTGTATCAGAACAAGTCTGATTGTAAGTTTTCAGCCTCATTGTACTGCCATTCGCTAGTCCCCTTTTGCCAATGTTTCTATTTCTTCTTTAAGTCTCATTCCTGATTTTTCCTCCTTATTTCTCTAGTTTTAGCATTTTCAGTTCCAACAGTCGAAATAAATTCAGTCCAATCCAAACAACTGAAACTTACATAAAGCAGTTTCTTTTTTTTTACCTCGAAAACATATTTCACAGATCAGTCAAAACTTTAAGAGAATCCATTCAAGAAATTAATCACTACAAGATCTTGGACCCCCATGCTAAACTGAAACTGGGTATGCAATCAAAAAGAAACTCTACCCAGTATGCATAACCAATCCACTGACTAAAATTGGATAAAACTCATGACACAAAGACTAATAGAGGTCAACGAAGTAACAAAACCCCCAATCCATGAACTCCCGCAAAACAAGATCCCAAACCTCCAATGCTCTACAAATGAAAAGCCCATAAAAGAAACAAGAGAAAACAGGAGAGAGAGAGAGAGAGAGAGAGAGAGAGAGAGGTAGTGTCCGTACTACTACGACTACGTACGTAGCGACGACCGACGGAACGGTACCGGTTACGTACGTAACGTACGACGACGACACGTAACGAAGGA
>NW_006499824.1:1087953-1107910 GCF_000471905.2 Amborella trichopoda
TGATTTGAAATGGCATAATTAGTTTTATTAGCCCTGAATATCTAAATTCCAATTTAATTAAAGGACCGATTCAATTACGTCAAGATTCAAAATAACATATTGTAAGGAGACCATTAAACATCTTGAGTTCTCAATTTGAAGGATATCCAGTTGACAAATTGATGGACAGCAGATGATTTGAAATGGCATAATTAGTTTTATAGCCCTGAATATCTAAATATAGAATCTCATAAGTAGTTCTTAAAGTGTGAGTGCGCGACATTATCATCCTGACTTATCATTTGCACCAAAAATGAAGCACCTATCCATCTGCGTCTTGTGCGTATATGAGAGTGTGACAAAGTGTCGTGTGTGTGTATAAGAGAGAGAGAGAGAGAGATTAGGTATTTAACACTTCGAGTTAATATATTCAATACAGAGATTGTGTTCAATACATAGAGAGAGAGAGAGAGAATGTGTTCACTACAAAGAAGAGAGAGAGAGAGAGAGAGAGAGAAGCATGAGAAGTATATGGATTCATGAGAGAACATGGGGTGGAAGCCCACGACTTAATGGCCTGGACTTGTCTCTCGACTTAGGTCAAAGGTTCTAAACCATGCTTATGTACCCAAAATGAAACAAGAGATAAACTAGAGTGGTAAAGATAGGGAGTTTCAATCAAAGCATGAAACACATTCGAACGACAATCGATAGATTTCGATTCAAGTCATGAAAAAGCACATGTATTCAAGAGAAAATATTATCAAGCATTACACAGTTTTAACTGGCTAAAGCAATACCAAAGCCTTAAAGAACTGCAGCCTAAAGATGTATAGCACTGCAAGTATAGTCTACACAACCCCCTGCTGTACCCCAGTTCTACTTTAACACATTGCCAAAATCAAAGCAAGATTCCACTATTGGGTCTTGCTAACTGGTTCAAGAGCTTCAATCATAACCACACTGTTACCCCTGATTACCTGAAAAACAAAAACAACAGATGTCTTTTATGAACAATAAAATGGCCATAGCTAGAGGGAAGAGAGAATCGAAGCCAAAACCTACCACCATCCCTATATCATTTCTCTCGTTGCCGTTGACTTCCACCGTGTTATCAATCACCAGGTTCATGAACTGGTCAAACCCACGCAAAGTGCCAACCACCACTCGGTTTGCATTGAGTTTAACTGGGACACAAGAGTATCAGGTTCAATATAATTACCATACAAAGTGAAGGGAAAGAATGCCATAAATAGCGCATTGTACATGGTACAGAGCCAGAATATTAACCATGGATGATGGAGTTTAAAGGTTCCCAGCTGAATGTTTGCTACAGGGAACTGCAGTTAATCTCCATGGTAAGCCAATACAATGAATAGTAGATGCCCCAGCTGTGCATCTTACACCATACATAGGTTTAAGAATGGCGTATTTTCTCAAAAAATAAAATGTAATAAACTAAAACTCATTAGATTAAATAATGAATGAAAAGAAACATTAGACGCCCAGAAATTACACGTGAAATCCGCTGTCATAAAATAATTAAAACTTGATGTAATTATGTTCTCCCTTACATGCTCAGCATGTGAATTCTTTATGGGAAATAGGGAATCGAGGGCAATAAACAGTCGTAGTTTAGAGGGGTGACTATTTTGGTGAGGAATGGCAACTCATTTAGTGGATGAAATTACGGGGTAATTCATTCTCAGCTAAAGTTCAGAGTGAGGCCCAAGTTGTCCAGGAAGCCAAGATGATAATAGGCACGGCTAGATGGACTGAGAAATAGGTAAGATGGGCCAAGAAACAAGCAAGAGGATCAGTGTTCGCAAAATCGAACCGGAAAGGTTAACCGGACATGGGCCCAAAAGTGGCTTAACAGGTCTAACCGGTAAACCGGCCAATTCAATCGTTCTAACCGGGCAAGTCAAAGACGATCAAAAAAGTGTTAAAAAAAATAAAAACTATACAAAAAAAAATCCACTAAAATATGAAAAACATATAAAGAAGGATTAAAACAAAACACATTCAAATAAAGTTGAAAATTAATGAAAAAATGGATTTTAACAAATCGATTTGGGCCTAGGGATATTTTTAAAATTTTCTGAAAAAAATGGGAAAATATGAAAGTTAGTATTAATGAACAAAATAATTCTTAATATCTACAATAATGTAAAGAATATTAAAAAATACATTACAAACCAAATTTCTTATTTTTGAGAATTTATATACATTTAAAGAATTAAAAATTAAAATACCGGTTAATCACCAAAACCACCCAAAAACAGAACCGGCCACCGGTTCCGATCTAACCGGGCAGTTAACAATTAGATCGCCCAATTTTTCCAACAGTGAAGAGGATCCATAATGTGTGGAATATAATTGTAATGTTCTTCGGTTTAGGTGCAATTATTAAAAAAACAAAGTTACATCAAGGTTTACATCACTTGTAGGACATCATAGACTGATTAAACAACCACTAGGAGGTTCCATGCTAACACGGTTGAAAAATTAGGAGAAACCTGTGCAGTCAGACCATTTTCTGATATCAGGTGACTCAGAGCCTTGCCTCACTTTTTGGTTTGGAAAAAAAAATTGCTGAAGAGTCCTAATTTCTAGGCTTTGATTCAATGGTCCCCAACATTAAGAGTTGGGGTGGCAATGATGAGCAGGAAGCATCACATGATTAAGTGGCAGCAGAAAGAGCAGAATGGGAAGATTTTTGGCAAGTTGGGGAAAGGCACCCTACCGGAAGCAAGCAGAACTACATGAAAGGAAAGAGTCATCTAATCTAACCGTGTAACAGATGAGGTAAGGTCAAAACAATGCAACTCAAAATGGAGTAGCAAAATATTTTGTGACAAGAAGAATTCGTTTCGGATAGGCCATAGTGAAATGGTTGAAGAAGGGAAACTGAAACATGAAGCTCTTCAGTAAAGTTACCAACAGAAATATATCTCAAGGAGACATGAGGGTGTCTTCAAAAGGAATTACACATCACTATTCATAAAATGCTAGAAGCCAAAACTAAACCGCCTTAGCTTTGAAGTTTGAAAGCATAATAGATGGGTGACCACTATTTGTAGTGTGTATTGTGTATGTGAAACTATGGGAATATTGTGAAGGATCTGATGATGGACGTTTCTCGTATGCTCCACATTGATTCCAGATTAATATGGCGATGAATTATAACGGTCTCAGCCTGAAGCCTAAGATTAAGGGGAAAGAACAACTAAATTTGAGGCCCACAGGCCTGGTGTGTAGTGCCCAAGAGATAGTAGAAAAAGTTCTATCCACCAACTTAAGGGAAGAATTTAGACAATTATCTCTCTTTCACAGACCTTTGCAAGAGGCTAGCATATTTCAGATATTGCAATCATCAACTACTAGGCCACAAACTCCAAGATGTAACCATAGATTAGAAGGCCAGAAATAGATGGAGTTTGGTGTTCAGCATGTATGGCAGATGATGGCAGTTCTTTGCTACTTTTTCTCTAGGAAACAATGCAGCCCTTAACCTCCAGTTTACTGATAAAACCTTCGCAATTTGCACTAAACTACTAACTCCATACTTGGGAATGGGCGCCAAATCATGATAGCTACTTGGACCTTCCAGCTATGCATGTAAATAAGAAAATCTGGTGGGTCTCAATGGTGGAACATCATGACAGGAAGTTGGCACTGAATTACTGAGAAGATATATACTTGTATTTTGGTGGGAAATTTTCTCTTATTGAGGCCAACATAACACAGATCCCGATACACTTGATCTCTACTTCAGATGCCTGTTGTGTTAGCGAATCAAATAATAAAAGATAGAGTGTTTACGTTTTTATAATAAACTAAAAGACTTTATATGTATGCAAAATAGTGAGCCACAAGTTCCTTTGGGAAAATATGCAGAGATTTCCCAAAGAAGCAAGATGACCTTGACTTTCATAAGCTTAAGGAAGGAAGTAAGGTCCTGGATCAGTGGCATTAGAGATTTATTCCATGCATCACAAAGTTACCAGTCAAAAAAGAAAACAAATAAAATAGGATTTTGTGGCTTTGAAGAAAGGCAACTCGGAGGAAGTGAGGTTGTATGATCATAACTTAGGAGCATATATCATGTGGGCTATGTTCTATGTAACAACATTGCATGTTGCATGTTTTTGGGATAATCTGACACACCAATGAAATAGACATGTGCAATGTTCGAAAAATCAAACCGACCTCGGAAGCCGGCCAATGCTGGGTCTGAGTAATCGATAAACTGGCCAGTTCAACCAGCCAAAACGGGCAGGTCCTAGCTGGTCCAAAAAGTATTGAAAAACTACAAAAAAAAAATCAAAAAAAAATGAAAAATATATTTAAAGCATGATTAAACAAAGCACATCCAAATGAAGTGGAAAAGTAGTAAAAAAATGAATTTTTAAAAATCAATTTGTGCCCAAGTGTATTTTTGAAATTTTCCAAAAAAATATGGAAAAATGCAAAAATAAATATTCATGGCCAAAACACTTTCCAATCTTTTGCCAAAATAATTAAAAAAAAAACTCCAAAACACATTACAAACAAATCTCTTATTTTTTGGAATTTTATATTTTTTTAATTTTTTTTAAATGCCTGGCCGAACCACCAAAACCGGATCAGCCAGTGCCCGGTTCTGAGTTGGACTGGTCGAGTTTGCAAACACTGGACATGCGTGTGGACTTGAATAAAGACACAAGAAATCCCTATTGACATGCATGTCTGAAAAGTTCCGTATTTTGGATTCACATACAAACGCATGTTGCTGTGTGGACACGAGTCCACAAATTAGACAAACAAGACACTTACCTGTTTTGTAAGCTGTGTGTTAGCATTGTAAGATGTGTGCACATTTTCTAGGACACTATGTCCACATGTTTTGTTGTGTGCCTATGATTTGGACACGTGTTGTACTAGATTTAAAAAATATAGGTAGGTGTGTCAGATTCTCCATAGCTGAGACAGACACAAATTCTAATATCAGTGTCCTTGGGTTATGCTTGCTTTTTATCCATTTTTTCTTTTGAAACTTAACAAGCAATATAGAGTGAAAGACTAGAAATATGCAGACTGGCTCAGGACTATATCTAGTGTCCAGACCGAGAGTTTGGAGTCAGACACAAGAAATCCCTTTTTTATTTGAATGTTATAGCACTTAGTTGTTTAAGTTTATTGCCATAGAAAAACCAAATACTGAAAAAGTAAGAAAAAGGGAACAAGAAAAACATTTCTAATTTTCAGTTAACTGCAACATTAATGTGATCTGTGGCTCAATGGGCCTGCTAATTTCAAGTCAAACTAAATATATCCAAAACGAAATGTTCCATCAATAAGGGTTCTTATGATGCACCACTAAATTCCATAAACAAATAACCACATATTTTTCTATCAAATACTGTGGGAAAATTAAATATTGAATAGACATGGTACACCAAAGCTCTGTTCACCTTGAAGCAGAAAAGCAAGTTGTACATTTGACTTCAATATCCTACCCTTTGCATAAAAACAAGGAATACACAGAAAAATACATAAAACAAATTCTGACCATTTGAAAGGTAAATAGACTTAGCTTTAGGCTGAAATATAATTAGGTTTAGGTTCATAACACTTCTTTGCAGTTTACTAATCAAAATAACAAGTAGCAATAAACTTACTCTCAGAAAGACGGTAGCTTTATAAGTAACGTAAGAGATAAATGATATATATCCAGATTTAGGGGAAAAAAATATCTTACTGTGAAGCTTCTTGTCCATGTACCTGTTGCAAAAACATGAAAAATAGAAAATGTTAACAATGCAAACACGGAATGTAAATAATATATTAAATTAAGGCCTCAAATATGGCAAACACACAAACTGAATTTCAAAATGTAACAAAATGAAATATTAGGGTTTGCTAGGTAGCCAAATGCGAAGAGAGAGAGATGAAGAGAGAAACTCACTTCTTGAGATCCGGTGGCTGCCCTGACTTGCTCATGGTGAGAGAGGCCAAAAACCCTTATTCCTTAAACCCTAACTTCTGCTCGACACTGTAAGGAGAGGGAGAGAGACCAAAACCCTAATTCCTAAAACCCCAAGGTCTGCTCGACACTGCGAACGACTAATACGGGAGCCCTTTTAATTGAACAAGGGAATAAGGGAGGGTCAAAGGAGAGAAAAATTGCGTACGTACCATAACGGGTACTACGCCGTGGTCCAATAATTTTACAGGGAGATCCACCGCTCTTTTTGTTTAATTTCTAATACTGCCCCTCGGTCTAATATTTCAAACAAGATTTTTAAAAAACATCGGTAGTAGATTTGCTATTAGGATTGGAGAGCTCAAAAAAAATTAAAAAATAAGTGGGATTGGTCTGGCAGACCTTTGACTGAATTGGCCAGTCAAGATTGATCAAAACTTGCTCGGTTCGGTGATTAAAAAAAATTTAAAAAAATGTGAAGCCAGTTTGTATCGATTCTCTGGCAAAACCGATTAGTGCTATTAGAGAACCGATTCAAACCGCCCAGCACTGGCCATCTTATGAGGAGAACGGCCGATTCTGGATATTTTATGAGATTGAGATCAATCCGACTCATTCCTAATCCAAATCAGCTAGTTTTGAAGCAAATCCCCGATTTTTTATACACTAGTCAAAGACAAATGGAAGACAAGCTATAATTTGGGATTGATGCATTTCCTCGAGATTTTCTCCAACCTTCGTATTGAGAATACACAATTGATAATGACACGAACAATTGTGCATGTATGATGTATGTACAAACTACTTACACATAGCCCTTGCCAAAAAGCTAGTTCTTGTTCTTGTTGAATGGAATAATAGACTCATAAATTTATTAAATAAAATAATTAGTAAAAATGAATAAAAATACACTCATGTTGCCAAAAAAAAAAACCCACTTTTCTTGGGCTAAGTTATTTCTGTATGTGTCTATAACATACTCCTGCGGGAGCATATACTATATACTTTCCCTCGGGTAATAGATGACATGGGATGGTTTTGTCAATCTAAAATATTTGGATCAATCTAAGATTCAATAACCACTAACTCGATGATATTTTCAAGAAATAGAAGTTGAATTTAGGATAAAAGTTGAATTAAGGTTCCTAAAGTATAGATTCAACCATCCTAAAATTTTATAATCTACGTTCAATATCGAAGTGTCCTCTCATACAGAGTATGATTCTTTTTTAGGTAACCCCAAGGTCATATCCCAAAAATTTAAGGTCTTAAAGATAAGGTTTTACCTAAGGGATTGAATATACAATATGATCCAACAAGAGCATATAATATCTGTACATCAAGGACACACCACAACCACTAACATTTGTACCGTCCAAATAAATGGACGGTGAAACTTGCACCTCAAAGTCTATAAAAGGGGAAACACTTACCAGCAACCTTGTTCCATCTAACTCAAATTATTAATTTTCTTTTTCACATTTTTTTATTTATTTCTCTAAAACTCCTCAATCCTCTCTTTTGTTTTGTTTTCTTTATCCTTCCAAGCCTTTCATAGCCACTCATCATCAAAAGCTTTTTTTTTTCTAACTAATTGGAGATGGTTCCACAAATCATGTTATGTCATTATGTTTTATTAAAGGTTATACCCACACAGTGAAAACATAAGTTGTCATATCTTTTCTCGCTACTTCCAATATATCCTTTTGGGTTTAATTATTTCCCTGTTTTTAGCCTTCCACTTGAAGTAACTTGCACTAGGTTTGTGCTACGTGTCATCAACCCACTTAAGTCTACTTCTTTTATTTTAGGGAAAAGTTTATATAGAGCCGAGGCTCTAAACAATCAAATAAGAGCCTACCTCAAAAATTTCACTAGAAGAGGTTGTTTTGATGCCCAAATATCCTCAAATTGATCATCTCGACATCGAGATGTATGGACATGAGAAAAAAATGAATTTCAAGTTTTGGAAATAGTGTATTTTGTAATACATTTTTTTACCATCAAATTTCAAGATTTTCAAGTTTCTATACATGTGTCTATCTATACTATTTTTAAATTTTAAACTTTGTAAATAAAAATGAAAATACATTTTAAGGCTATTACAAAAATTTCAAGGATTGAAACCACATTTCTCAATACTATTTGAAGGTAGTCTCTAATTTGATTGTTTAGAGCCTAAGCTCTATACAAACCACAACAATTATTTTATTACTTATTGGTGCCACAACTAAATTTTCATGCATGTATTCATTTCAAATATTATCCCTCATTGTCTTGTCTCTCAGTTATCTCAACATTTCATCTCAGTACACTCATTCTATATATATTTCTCTCTTTCTTCTTGAGTTTGGAGGGATAGAAAGAAAGATGTCACCTCACTCTCTTTCATCTCTCTCTCTTTGTTTGGAGGACTGGAAATAGACATTTAGATGGGATTGTATATAATGAGATCATATACTTTTGATACAAAGAGGTCACGATTATTTACATATATCCGATGTGAAATCTTATAGCTTGAGTGTATAACAAAGTTCAAGAAAAATTATGTTGAAATTTGAGCTTGGTCAAGAGAATAAATGCATCTATCTTATTTCACATCCAATAGTCAATATTAAATGTGACCATCTTGCAGCACAAATAAATAGTCTCATTGTATACTTTTCCTATTTAGATATAAATACATGAATACTGTGCTCTACTGTCCCTTCTAATCTAGAACGATTTTCCCTTCTGTACTAGAGTTCATTCCCTCCATTAGTGCCATTAATCTCAAGTTTACCTTATCAATAACAACAATCTTAACAAAATAGCACTTGGGGGCAAGGGCAGGTGCTTGGAGGAGATCCCCTCTTTCTTATTACATGTTAGGGTTTTTTACCTTACTTTGCTATTGCACCCTCAGATATTAATGAAAAATACTTTTTGTTCACTATTATATTTTCATAACTATCAAACAAAGGGTATGGTTTGTATAGAGCCGAGGTTCTAAATAATCAAAGTAAATCACACGTTCAAATATATTCAAAAAATGTGGTTTCAATAATGGAAATATTTGTGATATCATTAGAATATTTTTCAATTTTAATATAAAATTTAAAGCTTTAAAAATAGTGTAGACCGTGTAGATCTTTAAAAATTTGAAAATCTTGAAAATTGACAGTCAAAAAATGCGTTTTGAATTGCACTGTTTTTAAAACTTGAAATCCATTTTTTTATAACGTCTATGCATCTTGATGGCGAGATGATCTATTTGAGGATATTTAAACATCAAAACAACTTTTTCTAATGAAAATTTTTAAATGAGCTCTAATTTGATTATTTAGAGCTCTTTCCATAAAAAAAGAGGAATGCGAATCTTTGTTTAATGCAACAAGGGGCATAATTTAGGCATTCTTTATTTCTTTTACAAAATATATCATAATCATTTCATTGCAGCCCGATTTTTTTTTCTCTACTTGCCATACTCACTCTAAAGCATCCCCACCATATTTTTCTTGCTCTGTTATCTTTTCTCTATCTATAACATCATCTACCACAAATTTTCTAAATCTGCATCTATTTTTTTTCTCTAGAATACCACCCACTACAGGATTTTTGGATGAACAAAGGAACTGGGGCTCTCGGTCCGTAGTTTCTTCGTTCTGGAATTTTGGTGCAATCAGCAATGTCCACTGAATAAATAAAATGGACGTTGCAAATTGCAAAAGCCACAATGCATCCTCTAAAGCATCAAATTCAAGAAACAAAAGTTGAATTTGGGTTTTTTAAACAGTGTTATTTGTATAAGGATGAGGCACTAAACAATGAAAGTAAGGCACACCTTCAAATAATGCCAAAATATGTTGTTTTAATATTAGAAATCTTATGATAACTTGAAAATTTATTTTTGTCTCTAATTATAATATTTAAAAGTTAAAAAATAGTGTAGATCAAGCAAATGCATGAACACTTGAAAATCTTGAAAATCGATGGTCTAGATAGTAGGCTATAAGATACTACAATTTCCAAGACTTGAAATCTATTTGGGAAAATTGTTTCATGTGGACTGGACCGCATTTCTACATATGTGTTCCAAAAGTGTAAAACATCCATCTTAAAGATGGATGCAAGTAGGTGGTCCACTTTAAAACAACGGAAACTAATGGTCCAAATGTTTTCTTAATAAAATTATAATTTTAAAATTTATGTATTTTTTTTTCATATTCATGATCTCCATGTTAGAGATTACATGTCCTCAAAAATTAAGTCAAAAAATCCATCTAAAAAATAGATTTTTAAGAGGTGCCGCATTTCTACATGTGCGGGCTTGGCCCGAATGCTAACCACGTCCATCTATTTTTTCTCATGTCCATATATCTCAGTATTAGAAAAACCGGCCAGTTAGAATCAAAACTGGCCTGTTAGATCGAAACCGCTAGGATTTTGAGTCCGATTAGGGCCGGTTTCGTGCATCTATTAGCCTAAGTGATAACCTCAAAAAAATTTTGGCCCAAAACCGGTCCTTTAGGGGTTGAATCGGCCGTATTTTTTTTCAAACCGGCCGGTTTTCAGCTAACAGGACCGGTTCGCTGATATAACGATGTTTTTTAGTAAATAACGGTAATGTATAAATAACGGTGTTATTTTGAAATAGGGGCTACTATGTAGTAGAAAAACTATGAATCCAAATTTTCACTTTTTTGTATTCGTTTTGGAGCCATTTTTTGGTTTTTTTTTCTTGTTTTAATGTTTTAAATCACTATGTAATGAATATAAAACAAGTAATTTGGATTTAAACATTGAAAAAAAAAAAAAAGGAGTTTTTTGGATTGAAATAGCGGATTTTTCAGGTTTTTGAAAAATTTAGCCATTCGTTCAATAATCTCTTCAATATTTAATGGTTCTTGAAGAAATTTGAGGGGTTTGATTGCTATTAGAAGTATTTACTAGATTCAAGTTTTAATTTGTTCAAAAAACCAAAGATCAAAACTTGATTTTTGCTCAAAAAACTGCTGCTCAGAGAACCTGTGTTCAATTCAAAAACATAGATTTTTTATCCATTTAATGGTTTTTTTTTTTTTATCAAATTGAGTTGTGGATTTTGATCATTGAGACTTCATATCTCAAATAAAATTGGTATATTTATTTATGATTGCGATTTTTTTTTTATAAGAATTGTTTTTGGACAAGGTATTGAAAATTGCATTGATCTGAAATGTCCGCCATTTTTATCAATCAAATCCAAAATACCGAATGTTTTTTTATGAGCTTTGGTGCATTTGAAAGGCGATTGAGGCCTTTACAATGCATGTATGTTGATTTGTTCGATTAGCATAACTTTTTTGGTCGTTTCTTGCTCGAAATGTTGCTCGATTTTAGGGTTTTTTGAGAAATTTATTTTCCTAAAAAAAAATTCATTTTGCTAAATAAATTTATGTTGTTTGATCAGCATGGGAAGTTTTTTTCTATATTGATTAATAAAATTATTTTTTTAATAAAAAAAACTATATTCTTTTATGAATATGGGAAGTGTTTTCTATTTTGCTTAACAAAATTATTATTTTTGATAAAATTGGTTTTTAATAAAATTATGTTTTATGATGAATATGGGAAGTGTTTTTCCATTTTGCTTAATAAAATTATTTTTTGATAAAATTACGGTTGTTTAATAAAATTATATTTTATGGTAACTATAGGAAGTGTTTTTCTATTTTGTTCAATAAAATTATTTTTTGATAAAATTATTTATTCTATTGTTTTTATTTTTTGATAAAATCAATGCACAACATGCTCATATGGACATGGTAGATACATATAATAACAATAGAACATATCAGTGTGTTGTGCATTGATTTTTCGTTTTGTTGTATATCATGAGATGTACTTTTTGCGAAGTATGCCTTATTTAACTTCATCGAAAAAGTATTGTATGAATTATGTTTTATCTAACTCTATGGAAGAAGTCCTTTCCGTTTTGTCTTAATTAGTTGGCGCTTTTTATCTGATTTAATAGCATCACACTACTTTTGTTATTTGCAAAAAAGTGCATAAACTTTCATTCCTAATGTGAGTGATTTTTGTACAAAAGAAACTAGAAAGTTTTTCATGTGAGGTTTGGGATGAATATGTTAATTTTAGAATGAAAATGTTGCATGACAAAAATATCTTTAAAAAATATCCTAATTTAGGAAACAAAAAGATTTATGTGACTTGATTGAGATCATGTACATGACCATAGTATTCGAATATTAATTTATAAAAAGTTGTTTCAAATTTTTTTATAAGATAAATATATGTAATAAGATATTATACACTTAATCTAAGTTTTTTTTATTTTTATATATTTTTTGGGGTTTTTGACCATTTAAAAAAAAATCTATTTGACCAGTTAGTCTGGTTAGCCACCTCGGTTAGTTCGGTTCAAACTGCTCCGAGCCTTCCATTTTACGAATCTTGAGGTCAAGTTGATTGAAACGAGGGTTTTTCAGCAGCGAAACAACCTCAAGTAAAAATTTGAGGTATGCGTTGTTTTAGAGCCTCACCTTTATGTAAACTTTTTGTTTTTTTTCTACTTACTTAGATCGAACCATCCAAAAATACGATTTTAGCTGAAGGAGTAAACATACAAAATGCTCCCGTGGGAGCATATAATCTTTTGGCTCATCTGGGAAGAAACATGCCTTTATTTAGAAACAGCCCCTAACGGTGACGGTCTTACTGACCGAAGCAGCCAAAGTAGAAAGCCTTCAAAAAAAAAGAACGTTGGTGCCTCATAAATCCGAACCGTCCAATACGCACTGCCATTTGTTCCTTCAAATCCGGACTGTCCATCTCTTTCATAACGTGCCTTTTGCCTAAATAGCCTCCAACATTCGGTCGCCCCGCCACGTGGCAGCACAAACATCCTCCACGTGTGAAAACGGAGCGTGTAAAGGCCCAACATTCGGCTGCTGATTTTCAGAGGACTTCAGGTCTGATCCCTGCAATGGCCTCTCTCTCTATCTCTCTCTCTCCTAAATTTAGGGATTTTGATGCGAACTTTCTCTCTCTTCGTTTCTGGTACGCATTTCCCTGTTACGCCACTTACGCCACTACTATTACTAAGCTTTATGCTATTACATTAGCTGAGTTTTAGAAGGAATGACTAGGTTTTCTGTCAGACAAGCCATTGAAGACTTGAATTTCTTCTTGTTTTTCCTTATTTTTCTTTTCAGAGTTCCTCTTAATCCGAGTTTTTTCTCTTTAATCAAGAAATAGGCTTCTCTTTGAACTTGGTGAGGTTTCATGGCTTTTCGCCAAATTTGGAGGCGTTTGTTGGTTTGTGTTGAGTAAATTTAGGTTTTTCTTCTACGAAGTGGTTGAAAGATCGAAATGTTTCATGTTTCTTGAATTTCTGGTATCCTTGATCTCGTGAATGAAGTTCTTTTGACCATATGAAGTGATTAAAGGCCTTTTTCTCAAATTCTTGAGGCATTAACTTGCCTGTTTGCTTCAAATATAATTGCGAACACTTTTCTAGGCAATGAGTTATTAGTGGATTTTGTTCTGCAAAATATTTGTCAAATTTACAAATATTTGTAAATTATTTGGTCTTTCTTTGTGTTTCATCTCTCCTAGATCAGTAGAATTGGTAAAATAGCTTACATATCAAGTTCTTAGTGTTTCTTTCTCAGTAAAAGTGCATATTGTTGATTCATTTGATTGAAGTTTGAGGCTTGCGTAGTTGTTTCCTTTCAAGGTGCCAGCACGCATTTCTTATTCTTTGAAAACCTTAGTATTGGTGAATTCTATTTCGTTGATCAGAACCATGGATCAAAAGGCATTTATTTGATCAGTGATCATTAGCTCCCTTAGCTGTTATTTTACAATTGATGTGCAAGTTTTCCTTTCATTAAATGGTTGCTGATTAGATTATTTCCCCTTTTATTTACTTCTACAGTGGATTTTAGATTGAACAAATTGTTCAATCCTTGAAAAGGCCGCTTCACCAATTACTTGCATCACTATAGAAGCTCTATTGGGCGTCTTGTTATCCATGAATCTTGAATCTCTTTGGTATTGAATGGTTTTCCTCCATGCTCTCCCATTGTGAGCTCTATACATTACCTCATTAAGCTCCTGCAGAAACCTCTCAAAAGCAATGGATTAAAGCTTCTGATCTTTTGCAACAATTCTTTTAAACCCTGCAAGCGTGCACACCTCCCATCTTTTTCTTATTGATTTTCCCAGTATACTCAGTAACAGGAGATCTGTTCATTCCCCTATGATCTTTTCACTTTATTCAGCCATCATAACATTGTGAAAGAAGAAGCTTCACAAATGGGGGGCTGCGCATCCAAGCCAAGACAAAAACCCAAATTACCTTCACCATCTCAAATCGTTCAAGGCCATCCTCTTGATCAAATGGAATCCAAGTTTCCTGTTATCCATTGTGGCTTTGATGTGGGTTCGGTACCCCTTTCAAAATTCACAGAACCCAAATTTCTTCCAACCATGGGTGAGGATTTATTGAGAAAGCCTATGCCTGCTCTTGTTGTAATGACGACCCTGCAGCATAAGAGCATTTTGTTTCACATTGATCGTATATTTTGTTGGGTTGAGGACTTATCAAATAGGCGAAAACATGGACCACAAGTGGTTGTTGATCCATCAATGGGGAGCCCCAGAATGGAAGTTAAAAAGTTGGGCAGAAGTTATTCTCAGCTCCTTGAGTTTATGCTTGAGCATGCACAAATGGAAGAGAGATTCATCTTCCCGGTGTTGGAGAGAGCAGATAGAGGTGACTACTGCAAGTTTTTATCTATAGTGACTTTTTTATTTTTTCATTCATTATCCATGATAAGCTGAAGTAGTTTAAAAGGAATTATGTTCATGACGGACTGTATTAAAGGCTGATAGATATGTTGTTTTACTTCATAAACTTTTCTAGGTTTTATTTCAAAATTCTTGTCAAGTACTGATAGATCTGTTGTTTTACTTCGTAAAATTTTCTTGGTTTTATTTCAAACTTATTTTCAAGCACTGATAGATCTGTAGTATTACTTCGTAAATTTTTCTTTGTTTTATTTCAAAATTATTTTCAAGCAAACTCTAGTGGATACTCATGTTGTAGTTGAACACCTTTGATAGCAGGCAATGTGAGAGTTTGTGAGCATAGCACAATAATTTCAACCAGAATTAGTATCTTTTCTAATATCAATAATAATGAATAAGTTCCTAAAATTTGCTATATTTTTTTAATGGTCTTATGTATCTTAAAAAGAACTTTGTTTTCTTTTATTTATTTTATTTTATTTTATTTTTGGGTAGTTAGCTTAGGAGAACTTATCTACAAATTTCCACTTGATGTTAACATATATTGGGTATTTAATAACTACAATTGATAACATATTTTACTTATTAGAAATTTAAAATATGCAACAATGCATTTGAGCTTTATTCTTTCTTGTTATGATAGATTAATCTCTATTTGGACATTGCCGGACTTTATAGATGGTTTATTTAAGAGTTTATTTTACTTGTATGATGCCTTTGTAATTTCTGTCAAAATGAAAACTGACTGATAATGGTTTGAAGACTGAGACCATAGTGACTAAGTTGCAGGACTATCCAAAGTTGCAAATGAACAACACGCAAAGGACTTTCCTATCATGAATGGCATTCGGGAACAGATAAAATCCATTGGAGTTCTTGAGTCCGGGAGCCCTGTTTATGAGGAAGCTTTCCTCAACCTCTCTGCTCGATTGAATGATTTGCAGGTTTGCATTCATTCCATTCCTCTATAATTTATTTTTAGAAATTTTGCGGCAGATTTGCTTTCTTAGGAAAAATTTCAAAATGTCTTGAATTGTTTGATGAATCATTAGATGCTTTTAGAATATGAACATGGGCTGAATTGTTATTTTATCAAGTTTATTTTTCCTCACAGAAGGAGCATTTGGTACTTCTGTTTTCCAAAGGGAAGGTTTTTCCCTATTGAACATGGAGATAAACTATTTCTCATGCAAAACTAGATATGCATTCAAGGAACAATTCTTGTTTCTTGTTCCCTATGTTTGATCTCTCAGTCTTCTTATTTTCTTGTGCTCTATATTCAATCTCTTAGGCTCATTGTAAAGAGCATTTTGACGAGGAGGAGAGAAAGTTGCTTCCACTTTTAGAGGCAGCAGACCTGAGTAGGGAGATGCAAGAGGGTACTTTGGGTCAATGCTTTGAGGTTATGGAGGCCACCCACTCTCACCTCTTCAGCTTTTTCATTGCTGGCCTTTCTCCCATTGATGCTTTCTGTTATATTGAAATGGTCAAGAGGTGTGGAGACAAAGACCGTGTTACTCGCATTATCCAATCGCTTGGTCGTGCTCCAAAAGACTATTGAAGGGTTAATGGTGGTTGGTCTCTCTTGGCATGAGGTGCTAGACTAACTCCAATTACTGGCTTGCATTTAGAGACACCCATCCTCTCTCTCAATGTATGGTGCTAGACTAAAGCTCCATACTGGCTTGCAATTACTGGCCTGCATTTAGAGACACCCATCCTTTCTCTCAGTCTATGGTGCTAGACTAAAGCTCCAAAGAACCAGCTACGAACGAGCTTGTATTGCAGAGACGCCTCTCTCTCGGCTGCCGAGGAAGGAATCAAACCCCTGGCAGTCTCACTTCGACAAGGCTATGAGGTAGGTTCTATGTTTTCGCTCCCTCTTTATATGCTATAATTCTATCCTGGAGGCATTTCTTTTTGCCCTTGTAATAATGAGCTTTAAGAGAGGTACATGAAAGTGATAACAGAAACGTATTAAGACCCATGATCTGTGTAATTTCTACATTGGTGTTGTAATTTCTGCACCCCTGTATGTAAATAATTGATCTCTCTCTCTCTCTAAACCGGGAAAATAATATAATGGATGAATTGCTTTTGATTAGTGCATTTCTTAGAATGATGAATTGAATCTCTCTCTCTCTCTCACTCACTCACTCTGTTTCTTAAAGTAATGAATTTGAACTCTCCCTATGTTCTTAGAACAGAATTTTAACTATATTTCAGTTCTTAGAACAAGGAATTTCTACTCTCATTGTCCTTGTTGAGTCGGAAAAATAATATAATTAAGGGTGGCAATGCGCTGGGTGGCCCGACCCTAAATAACTAAGGCCTGGGCCATGAAATGTGGCCTGAGGGCTGGGCAACTAGGCCTGAGGGGCAGGGCAGGGCTGGGCTGGGTCGGGGCAAATGCCGGCCTGGTTCGGCCCATACCTCTTTTTTTTTGGTTTTATTTCCAATTTTATTGGTGCAGCCTGATAGGGTTAGAGCCCCAGGACTTGGGTCAGGGACCTTTTGGCCCAATCAGGGCTCGGCTGGGCATGGCGCGGCCCTATGGGGAGTAGGGACTATGGCCAGGCTAGGTACATAGGCCACTAGGCCCATTGCCACTGCAAAATAGAGCGTATCAACTATTATTTAGCACAAACGGACAATCAAACTTTTATTGAAAAAGTTTCCATTTGCGTCTGCATGTTTGGACTCACCATTGCAATCACACTAGAGTATATAATTGGGTTTGTCTGTAAAGAGACCATTTATCTTTTGTACATGGAGGTCACAGTCATTTATACTTATTAGGCGTCAAATTGGATGGTTTGGGATAAATCATGAAGTCCGAAGTTTTTTCTTTGGAACTTTGTGTCTATTCAATGATACTCTGCTAACTACCCATTTTAAAATTTAAGAGACAAGAATTATTGTGACCTCGAATGATTATAACCTCCATGTACAAAAGATAACTAATCTCTTTGTAGACAATCCTTATATAATTTATGTTGAATACGGTGAGAATACACAACATATCCCTTTTTTTATATAATATCAAATTAATTTGTTGATAATGTGCATAAAGATAAAGAATTACAATGAAGAGATCTGTCCATCCACTATAAGGGTAGAGAGCCACCAAATTTAGCAAGTTGGCCTACCAACTCATTACTTTCTCTGTAAATATGGACAAGAGCATAAATCATAGATTTGTAGCCAAAAGAATCGACAACATATGGTTGTTACTCTTCATATATTACAAGTTGAGATTCGGGAAATGGGCTTGGGTAAAAAAATCAAACTCTTAAACTATTAGGAAAAACGGGTAGGGCTGTCTTTGTCACTAAATTACCCAAAAAAAAAAACTACGAGTTTAGAGTTGAGACTTTAATACATATAGAAATGATGGATCTTTGTTAAGTTTAAAGCCCAAAGGAAAGTACAAATGTAAATAAATCCAAATCTCTACATTAAAGTTTAAAGCACAAAAGAAAGTATAAATGGAAATGAATCCGAATCTCTATACTAAATTAATGAAATTCATTTCTCTCCTACCACCCACAGAGATAGAGATAGAGAATGAAGTCATTCAAATCAAGTTATTGTGAAGAATAGACCCATAGGCCGTAAGGATGGGCTCAAGGTTAGGTGGTATGGGCGGTATGCACCGTAACACGAGGTCTTGAATTTTATTCCTGTCATAAGATAAGGGATAATTTTCTTGTTGAATTGCTCAAAAAAAAAAAAGAAAAAAAAAGAAGAAGGGTAGACTCGTGTCATGAAAGTTAAAAGGATAATGACTCTGGGATAATTGTACAAGAAATAAATTGAGCTTTTAATGCATAAACAATGAGACTATATTTATCTTTGACACAAGATGGTCATAATTACTTACAATCATCCAATGTGAAATTAGATAAAAAAAGTACTTTTATGTTTAAAAAAAGTATAGAATGAGACCTATTAAGAAATTGAGAGAGAGAGTTTTACATTAGGTCGAAGCATTAATTCCAAATTATTTCTCCTTACGAAATAGGGATTCTCTCTCTCTCTCATGCTGGGCAAAAACATTGGGCTCTAAAAAGTGAAATCCTTAAAATTAAGATTTGTCGTGCTGAGAGATCGTTTGAGGAAATAGGAAGATCGAGGGATGTTTGGGTTGAGGAAACCTATGTAATATAATATATTTAAAAAATGTATTGCGTGTTCTCGCAGGATTACATTGTACTTATTCCTTTGGGTAAATTACCTATCTAGGAATATTTTTTCTATCCAAAATCTTTAGGTCTACTTTAGTATCACCAGATGAGTAATTTAAAAAACAAAAAAATTCACTAAACACTTAATGAGTAATTTCAAAAAACAAAACTATTCACTAAACACTTTAATCAACGTTTTGAAAATTGGTCTCTATTCATTCTAGTATCTTATCTTTTTTAGAGGCACATACAAATTGTATACTGCTCTTTTTTTTGCCTCTTAGTTTGGTTGTTACGCTCAGGAACATGCCCATAATTCGATGTCTCAGAAATACTCTTAAATTGTGTTTTTACTAGGAAGCATGAGAGCACCTACCTAATATTGACTTTTGTTTAAGAAAGAAATGTCTTGATGTGTCCTTTTGGTGGGGTGGACGATGCCAATCTTGACAACTTTAACTTTATTTTCCTAGGTCAATCTCTAGCCAATTTTAAGTTTAAGAAATTTTAATTTCATTGCTAGTGAGAGAAGAAAAAGAGAAGCCCAAAGAATAAATTATCATCCTAAAAAAAAGCCTTAGATGCTCAATTTTGAGCCAAAACCTTAGGAAATAGTCGACAACAATGCAGGAAAAATTGAACAGTCAGAATTCTAACCACCCGGATAACCGGTTTTGGTGAATTGACTGGATATTTAATTTTTTTTTTAAAAGAACCTATATAAATTTTTTTAAAATAAAAAAAATGTTTATAATACATTTTTTTTAATATTTTTCATCAATGAAATACTCAATTTCGAGCCGGGACCGGAGTTGCTCTTGATTTAAGGTCCCCCAAGACCCCAACGCATGTTGAAAGGACGAGAGCGCGGTGGATTTGTATTTTGGAGGGAATATGAAATACTGAAAATTGTCGAGAGAGAGGGAGAGGACGAAGAGTGAGAAATCTGAAATAGTAGGACTGTAGAGAGAGAGGGGGAAGAAGAGAGAGAGAGAGAGAGAGAGAGAGAGAGAGAGAGAGAGAGTGG
>NW_006499824.1:1107930-1124239 GCF_000471905.2 Amborella trichopoda
GAATCTCTCTCTCTCTCTCTCTCACTCACTCACTCTGTTTCTTAAAGTAATGAATTTGAACTCTCCCTATGTTCTTAGAACAGAATTTTAACTATATCTCAGTTCTTAGAACAAGGAATTTCTACTCTCGTTGTCCTTGTTGAGCCGGAAAAATAATATAATTAAGGGTGGCAATGCGCTGGGTGGCCCGACCCTAAATAACTAAGGCCTGGGCCATGAAATGTGGCCTGAGGGCTGGGCAACTAGGCCTGAGGGGCAGGGCTGGGCTGGGTCAGGGCAAATGCCGGCCTGGTTCGGCCCATACCTCTTTTTTTTTTGGTTTTATTTCCAATTTTATTTGGTGCAGCCTGATAGGGTTAGAGCCCCAGGACTTGGGTCAGGGACCTTTTGGCCCAATCAGGGCTCGGCTGGGCATGGCGCGGCCCTATGGGGAGTAGGGACTATGGCCAGGCTAGGTACATAGGCCACTAGGCCCATTGCCACTGCAAAATAGAGCGTATCAACTATTGTTTAGCACAAACGGACAATCAAACTTTTATTGAAAAAGTTTCCATTTGCGTCTGCATGTTTGGACTCACCATTGCAATCACACTAGAGTATATAATTGGGTTTGTCTGTAAAGAGACCATTTATCTTTTGTACATAGAGGTCACAGTCATTTATACTTATTAGGCGTCAAATTGGATGGTTTGGGATAAATCATGAAGTCCGAAGTTTTTTCTTTGGAACTTTGTGTCTATTCAATGATACTCTGTTAACTATCCATTTTAAAATTTAAAGGACAATAATTATTGTGACCTCGAATGATTATAACCGCCATGTACAAAAGATAAATAGTTTCTTTATAGACAATCCCTATATAATTTATGTTGAATATGGTGAGAATACACAACATATCCCTTTTTTAATATAATATCAAATTAATTTGTTGATAATGTGCATAAAGATAAAGAATTACAATGAAGAGATCGGTCCGTCCACTATAAGGGTAGAGAGCCACCAAATTTAGCAAGTTGGCCTACCAACTCATTACCTTCTCTGTAAATATGGACAAGAGCATAAATCATAGATTTGTAGCCAAAAGAATCGACAACATATGGTTGTTACTCTTCATATATTACAAGTTGAGATTTGGGAAATGGGCTTGGGTAAAAAAATCAAACTCTTAAACTATTAGGAAAAACGGGTAGGACTGTCTTTGTCACTAAATTACCCAAAAAAAAAGAACTACGAGTTGAGAGTTGAGACTTTAATACATATAGAAATGATGGATCTTTGTTAAGTTTAAAGCCCAAAGGAAAGTACAAATGTAAATAAATCCAAATCTCTATATTAAAGTTTAAAGCACGAAAGAAAGTATAAATGGAAATGAATCCGAATCTCTATACTAAATTAATGAAATTCATTTCTCTCCTACCACCCACAAAGATAGAGATAGAGAATGAAGTCATTCAAATCAAGTTATTGTGAAGAATAGACCCATAGGCCGTAAGGATGGGCTCAAGGTTAGGTGGTATGGGCGGTATGCACCTTAACACGAGGTCTTGAATTTTATTCCTATCATAAGATAAGGGATAATTTTCTTGTTGAATTGTTCAAAAAAAAAAAAAAAAAAAAAAAGAAAGAAGGGTAGACACATATCATGAAAGTTAAAAGGAAAATGACTCTGGGATAATTGTACAAGAAATAAATTGAGCTTTTAATGCATAAACAATGAAACTATATTTATTTTTGACACAAGATGGTCACAATTACTTACAATCATCCAATGTGAAATTAGATAAAAAAAAGTACTTTTATATTTAAAGAAAGTATAGAATGAGACCTATTAAGAAATTGAGAGAGAGAGAGTTTTACATTAGGTCGAACCATTAATTCGAAATTATTTCTCCTTAAGAAATAGGGATTCTCTCTCTCTCTCTCTCTCTCTCTCATGCTGGGCAAAAACATTGGGCTCTAAAAAGTGAAATCCTTAAAATTAAGATTTGTCGTGCTGAGAGATCGATCGAGGGATGTTTGGGTTGAGGAAACCTATGTAATATAATATATTTTAAAAATGTATTGCGTGCTCTCGCAGGATTACATTGTACTTATTCCTTTGAGTAAATTACCTATCTAGGAATATTTTTTCTATCCAAAATCTTTAGGTCTACTTTAGTATCACCAGATGGGTAATTTAAAAAACAAAAAAATTCACTAAACACTTAATGAGTAATTTCAAAAAACAAAACTATTCACTAAACACTTTAATCAACGTTTTGAAAATTGGTCTCTATTCATTCTAGTATCTTATCTTTTTTAGAGGCACATACAAAATGTATACTGCTCTTTTTTTTTTCCTCTTAGTTTGGTTGTTACGCTCAGGAACATGCCCATAATTCGATGTCCCAGAAATACTCTTAAATTGTGTTTTTACTAGGAAGCATGAGAGCACCTACCTAATATTGACTTTTGTTTAAGAAAGAAATGTCTTGATGTGTCTTTTTGGTGGGGTGGGCGATGCCAATCTTGACAACTTTAACTTTATTTTCGTAGGTCAATCTCTAGCCAATTTTAAGTTTAAGAAACTTTAATTTCATTGCCAGTGAGAGAAGAAAAAGAGAAGCCAAAAGAATAAATTATCATCCTAAAAAAAAGCCTTGATGCTCAATTTTGAGCCAAAACCTTAGGAAATAGTCGACAACAATGCAGGAAAAATTGAGCAGTCAGAATCCTAACCACCCGGATAACCGGTTTTGGTGAACTGACTGGATATGTAATTTTTTTTTTAAAAGAACCTATATAAATTTTTTTAAAATAAAAAAAGGTTTATAATACATTTTTTTTAATATTTTTCATCAATGAAATGCTCAATTTCGAGCCGGGAACGGAGTTGCCCTTGATTTAAGGTCCCCCAAGACCCCAACTCATGTTGGAAGGACGAGAGCGCGGGGGGTTTGTATTTTGGAGGGAATATGAAATACTGAAAATTGTCGAGAGAGAGGGAGAGGACGAAGAGTGAGAAATCTGAAATACTAGGACTGTAGAGAGAGAGGGGGAAGAAGAGAGAGAGAGAGAGAGAGAGAGAGAGAGAGAGAGATGGGGTCGTCTTCGGGTTCCCCACCTAGTTGGGCCTCTGAGCCCTGCATAATGGGCATCGATGAAGCCGGAAGAGGCCCTGTTTTAGGTACTGTGCCCTCTTTCTTCTGATTCTTCCATTTATGTTGCCTTTTCTCGAGTTTCTTTTGTATTATTACCCGAATGTTTTGTTTCTATTTTTCTCCTTTACTTTTTCCTGGAATTCTTCTGGTTTCACCTACCTATTGTTTGTGCACTATTTATAGGCCCGATGGTGTATGGATGCTTATACTGCGCCCTATCTTACCAACACAAACTTTCTTCCCTGAACTTTGCAGGTTTGACATCTCTCACTCGTCTTATGAATCTTTAAGTTGAGTAGTATGTTTTTCATTCCATGATTCTATAATGAATTCTTGATCATTGTTTTGGGACTTGACGGAATCGTAGTGGACTTGGGCGAGTAAATAGGCCTCGCCCTACGAGTTACCCCAAGTTGTCCATAAAATTTTTTTTATGTATTTTTTTTTAAACTTTTTAGGGTTTTTTGGCCATCTAGAGGACTCTGCCGAGTTCACTCCAAGTGACTAGCCTAGGTCAAGGGCCGAGGCGATCTTCTAAACACTGTTCTAGATGATAATATCAAAAAGGGTACACTAAATGCCACTTATCTAACTTATAGTTCCTGTTAATCCCCTTCTTTGGAACCTGATCCTCTAATGGTTAGGGTGTTGGGAAATGAAACAAAGCATTAGGGTGTCAGGAAATGCAACAAAGCATCTTCGGTCTGAATCACAGCTGACATACCCAAGTAAATGGAGTAGATATAAGCGTGCATTAACCTATGAATCAATTTGAAAGTGCTAGTACTGTAGTCTCAAAGTTGTTTATTTGTGCTAGCCAAAAAGATTAAGAGTTAGGGATCATTCAAATCTTAATGGATATTCTACATTAGTAGTTGGATATCCCAAATTAGTTGTGGCTATCAATTGTTCTATCAATTGTTCTATTGTGGGGCTTCCCATCTGGGTTGATCTTCTTTGATGTGCAGTGTACTATCCCTTTCATTAGCTGACTCCACCATCCACTGAAAAGTTTGTGATACCCAATGCTCTGGTGACAGTATGGCGTTTGCGTTGATCTTTCGTGTATTTGGGAAATAAGACTTACTTGATTGCCTTTTGTGTGGTGAAACCCCCGCTACAACAGATCTCCAATACCTCAAAACAAATCTCCAATGCCTCAAAACCAACTGGCCTATCACTAGCAAATTGAACACAAGAAAGCCAAATACCGAAGAACAATATTGGTATAATAGATATATGTAGACTAAAAAGGAACGAAGAGATGCAAAATACTAAACCTAAAACCACAATAACAAGCTACAAATGACAATCTAATCACTACAAATACGCAAATGTATGTGGTTCACTCTAGTCGGGCTACATCCACGGGCAACCGGCAAGGAAATGATTTCATTATTATGGAAGAATTACAAGATTTGGTAGATATAAGGGTTACTTCACAATCGACAAAGTGCCACTGGTTCCCCTCTTGACTACCATAAAAGTACCATAGAACCAACCACCATTGCCGTCTCCATCATGCCTCTCTGCCAACAATGAAAATGCCAATAAAATCATGCAAAATAGGGCACAATAATAGCCGGAGTTTTGCCCAAAATCCTCAATCTCAACCTCAACAAGAGCTCTTCTTCACAAATACAACTCTCTCCCCTCAAAATGAGCCTTAAAGTCATTTTACAATGACCAAACTACCCTTTACAGAAAAAAATACTATTGGGATTGATCCAAAATTACTGAATCAAGTCATTGTTAGTTAACTTGCAGCCAGCTGAATGAAATGTCTCAATAGAAGTTCTTAAATCTTGGCCTGCCATATCATGCTAGACAATGGTATAGGATTGCAACTATTGAACCTTAGATGAAAGGAAGATTAACTTTGACCAATGTTCTGAGATCTAGGACTCAAACTCAAGTGGATGTCCTATAAATAATGATGGTGAAAGTGGTTGTGGTTCTAAAACCTAGGACTCATTCTCAACTGGGGTTGCTGCTGCTGCTATTATTACTACTGCTACTACTACTATTGCTGCTGCTACTAATACTACTAATTGGCAGCAGTAGCAGCGGCAACAATAGTAATGGTGGTGGTGTTGCTGAGAAGTTAGAAAGCATAGAAAAATTGAAATAAAGAAAGAGAATTATTGGTGATGAATCCGTTAATCTAAGATTCTTTGGTACTGAGAGAAAGAAATAAAGTTGACATATTATTTGACTTAATGTGAATGAACTATTAGGAGATCTCGACTAATAGTACATCATAAATTACACACAACATAATAATTAAATAATATATGTCAGTCCAAGTATCATTGTTGAAGGACAAGGGAATAACACAAAATAAAATGCCAGATTCACTGCCCCCTTGATTGTCTTCCTGTAAACATGAGAAACATAAAGACTGATGCTAATTATTTAACAAGCATGGAAGAGAAATCACGGGATGTTTGTCGAGACTTCCTAGGCCTTAGACTCACAAGAACAAGCTAATTGGAATCCTGGTCCCTGATGGGGTAACTTTCTGCAGTCACAAGGTGCTTAGACTGTGGAATGGATAGGCTGTCAATTATGTATCTTTGGTTGCCTCTGTGCCCATGCAAACCACCCAAAGCCATATGGGATGTCATCATGGAAAGATTCACAAAGAAGCTGGACTTATGGAAATCTAGGTACTTATCATTTCGGGGGTGGATAACTTTCATTAAATCTACTTTATTCAATTTACCTCTTGATTTGTATGTCTTTATATGTAATCCCTATTCATTGTCAATGACCAAGAAAGACTTGCGAGAGATTCTTATAAAACAGATCAACATATATGCCAAGGCTACACCTGGTAAACTGGAATTGAGTTGTAAACGTAAAAGCCATGGTGAATTGGGGACATGGAGATTGGGAGAGTAAATCAGGCCGTGCTTGGTAGATGGTGCTGGAGGATGGGAGATTTGACCGAGAAATTCTGGGAAAAGATCACGGACAAGATGGAATTGATTAGTAATTTGTTTGATAAAAAGAGTTTGTAACAACTCACAAATGTCAGGTATTTGGAATGGTTTGAATCGAGTGAGCTGTGAATTTATAATGAACATAAGGATAATGGTAGGGAATGGACGTATAATACTGTCTTGGCATGATGTATTTCTTCACTCTGAGCCAATTAAGGAAAGCTTCATTCCCCTATTTTCTTTAGCTTAAAACCAAGGGGGGTGGCACAGATGCTCCAGGGGACAGGAAAGAGTGTCGAATGGGATGTGATCTTGTGCAGAGGGCTATATGAAGAGGAGATTGCAGCCTTAGCAGGACTGATGACTGAACTTCAATCTTTTTTGTCTGCAGCAAGGAAGGAGGACCAGAGGATATGGAACCCCAATGCCAAGGAAAGTCGCAGCCAAGTTCCTTGATAATAGTTTGACTAGGGAAACTCATGGCCTCATCATAGCTAGCAGTGTATGGAGTGTTTCAGCTCCTCCCAAAGTGCAGGCTTTGGATGGTTGGCTTCATTGATAACTGCTGAGGGGAATGGTAATTCCATAAGGAAAAGTATACAAAGAGACCACTTACTTTTAATACAAGGAGGTCACAATCACTCTTATCCATCAGATTTCAAATTGGGTGGTTGTGATTGTATAAGTAGACTCAAAGTTCAAAAAGGAATTTCTTGAACTTCGTGACACCCCCACAACCATTCAATTTGACATCTAATGGCTAGGAACAATTGTGACTTTCATTGTAACATTGACAAATGGTTTCATAGTATACAATCTCATTCCATAAAAGGTGCATTATATGCAAAAAAGAGGCGGAAACAATGGAGCATTTATTCCTACATTCTGAGGCAGTTAACAAAATGTGTTCTGAGGTGCTATCTCTATTTGACATCCAGTGGGTAACTGCAGACTCCATATAATAGTAAAGCTTTGATGAGCCAATAGTTTTACCCCTAGTACCCAAACCTTGGTTAATACTGTGGTTTGATTGGTTGGGAAGGAATAGTTGGATTTTTAAATGAGTCTATCCAAGGCTAGATTCATAATTTCAAAAAGCGCTAGGTGGGTCTTAGGCAGCCTGGGGGGTCCAGGCTTCCTAGCGCCTAGGTGGGCGCTCAGAACCTGGGCAGCCCAGTCGAATCCAAAAAGGTTGCCCAGTCAAAGATCCTTCTAAGGACTCAAAATCTTCTAAAAAAGCCTCCAATAGATTTATAAAACATCAAAAATTAAATTTAATATCAATGGGTGATGTTTTGATCAATTTTTATCAACTTTGAAAAAAAACAATTTCTGCCTCTGGGTGGGGCGGGTTCTATACTGCCTAGGCGGGGCGCAGGCCTTGGGCTGGGTGCCCGCCTAGGCGGGTTCCGTACCGCCTACAGACTGCCGCCCAGATTGGCTGCCTAGGCCTGGGCGTAGGCAGCCGCCTAGGCGCTAGGCGGTCCGCTTTTTGAATCACTGGCTAGATTGCATATGGGCTGAGTAAAGTCAAAAACTATCTTGAGCAGCAACTAAGAAAGTGTTCTGGGGTTTTTGAAGTGGGAGACTTCGAAACCCAATGGATCTCTATAGCAAAAGTCCAGTGCTCGAAACCAGTTGTTTTCTATAGCAAAAAGCCCTAAAGTGACCAGACATGGGACTTTGAAGCCTCCAATTGAAGTATTTGTGAGGCTAAACGTTGATGATAGTTCCTGAGGTAATTGGCATCTGGCTGGCATTTGATGGGATTATAGGAGACCGTAGGGGCTGCATACTGTTGACATTTTCAGGCCCATTGACTAATGTCAACTGCCGTGACGCATAAGAAAGGGCCCTGTTGGTTAGAGTACAATGTCGGGACAATACTTGGTACGAAGTTGTAGTTGAAGGTGATAAGTGGGATGTCCTTGGTCTAAGAAGGGTGAGGACCTTGAACCTTCCCTTAACCTCTCCCAAGCCCAGATAAAAGAGATAGGTTGTGTTAGGTAGGCAGTCAATATAAACCTTTGCTAAAACTTTCCGTGAATAATGAAGCTGGAGGGGAAGTTCTATAAGATAATTGTGAGAACAACTTTGTTTTATGGGGGAAAATGTTGGGCGGTCTAATTACAACATATCCATATGATGAGTAGAGCTGAGATGAGGATGTTGAGATGGATGAGTGGTGAGACAAGAAGGGATAGAGATGAGGAGGTAGGTAAGATTGTTGGCCAAGAAATGCTAAAAAGAACGCACTTTCGATATCTTGGGTCGATAATCTAGAAAAATAGAAGGATTGAGGAATATGTCACACATAGAATTAGAGTTGGGTGGGTGAGGTGGAGATGTGCAACTGGAGTTTTATGTGATTGCTGCATATCAATGAAGCTGGAGGGGAAGTTCTATAAGATAATTGTGAGAACAACTTTGTTTTATGGGGGAAAATGTTGGGCGGTCTAATTACAACATATCCATATGATGAGTAGAGCTGAGATGAGGATGTTGAGATGGATGAGTGGTGAGACAAGAAGGGATAGAATTCAAAATGAATACATTTGGGAGAACTTAGGTGTGGCTCCAATAGGTGATAAGATGAGAGAGATGATAAGATGAGAGAGAGTAAACTTAGGTGGGCTGGCCATGTGCAGCGTAGACCCAACATAGCACTTGTTAAGACGTACGAGTTGGTTCAAATGGAAAGCTCAAAAAGGGCAAGGGGTCGGCCCAAAAGGACATAGTTGGAAGTAGTGAGAAAATATATGTCGACTTATGGCTTCACTGAGAGTATGACCCTTGATATAGCAAAATGGCGGATCACGATTTGTGTAGCCTATCCCAAATAGTTGGGAAAAGGATTAGATGATGTTGATGATGATAAAATGAGATGTCCAGCAATGTCATCCTGCGGTGGAAGTGGATAAATGTGATGTCCATGGCAATTTTAAAGTGGTTTTGAAGAAATTCTTGACATCATTATTACTATTCAGTGTGACCTTTCCTACATGCTCGGAGGGAAGCAAATGTGGAGGCAGACATGTTTTCCAAAGAGGGAGTAGGAAAGAAGGCTTGTGTAATTTCAAAATTTTAGTTTAGTCCGTACTATTGATGTCCCATTTTGTATGGGGATATCTCAATTTTGTAGAAAATACATGCATACACTCATTTTTGTCAATGAAGTAAAGTTACCGATCAAACAAGAAATATACATAATAGTTACCTACTTTTACACTCCATTTTATTTTGAGAGTTGCTTATCAATTTCCACAGATTCGAAGACTCTGAAGGAGGACAAGAGAGAAGAACTTTTTGAGAATCTCAAAACTGATGATTCCATTGGTTGGGCCACTGATATTATAGATCCAAGGGAGCTTTCAGCCAAAATGCTTAATAAGTTGGCTCTTTGCAAATTTTAATTTTTCTCGTTTTTTAGGTCAATTGGTAATCGAATGCGGTTTTTGACACAAAATGTTTTTCATATGGGAGCAGAGTGAAAGTTAATCTCAACGAAATTTCTCATGATTCTGCAATGGGCCTCGTCAGTAGAGTTCTCGGCTTGGGAGTTCTTTTAACGGAGGTATAAATGCTATTGTATCTATATAGCAATTAATACCTTTTGGCTTGGGAAAGAATTACATAATCCAATGAACTATGGAAAACCATAATCCAAGTATTCCATCACCATGCAATTCTGATTCGAGCTCACAAAGAGAAAGGACCACCATTCGGGGTATCCATTTTGGTGGGCACTCTTTCTCCATCATTGTCCATAATTTGATTGGCAATCACCTCAGTGGACTATGATGTCCATTACACTATGCTTCCCTTTTGGTGGGTTGGTCATTTTTGTGCTTTTTACTAATGAGAAGTAAAAATATAGAATAGAAAATGTAACAATTTCTTTTGTTTTGTCTTTCATTTAATGCTAATGATAATCAAAGGTCCATTGTTTCTTGCAAATGCCTAGGTCTATGTCGATACCGTGGGTGATGCTGAGAAGTATAGAATCAAATTGTCAGGGAAATTCCCGGGCATAAAATTTGTGGTTGCAAAGAAAGCAGATAGTCTTTATCCAGTTGTTAGTGGGGCAAGCATTGTTGCCAAGGTCTTACATTCATTTCCTTCAAGCTCTTGATTCTAACATGCAACTTGGGAAAGTGTCCTATAATCCAATGGACCCTGGAAAACTATATCCCACTGGAGTCATTATCATCTAGTGGAATGATGGAAGTGATGTAGATATGAATGGGAGCACCACCTCTGCTCATTTCTTGTTCTGGTTGGTGCCATACTCTTTCCATTACTGTCCATCTCTCTGGACATTAACCATCCCAATTGATGGTTTTCTACTGTCCAGTGGATTATGGTATACTTTCCCTGCTTCTTATGCGGTTTGTATTTTTTCTTTGATGCCTTATTATTTAATACTTTTTTTCCCAAGGTATTGACCCAAGAAACCTTATTGTTTCTTAAGGTAACTAGAGACGGAGCTTTACGTGATTGGGTACTTGAAGAAGTGGCAGAGAGTATGAATAGGAATTTCGGATCTGGATATCCTGGAGGTACTTGACACAGTTTTTGAGCTCTCCCTAGTTTGTTTTTATTCTTTTCATTTCTTGTAACTAAGCCCTCACATTAATAGATTGAGAAAACAGAAAGTATACAATCATGAGTCATCCAATTGACTTTTTTTTGGGTAAGTTCATCCAATTGACTTTGGAAATCCATAGTGCATCCATTGAAACATAGATGCTTATGGAGTGACTGTGGCGCCCACCTCACAGTCTTGCCTTTTCTGTTGGGTCTCTCTATCTCTTGATCACCCTCCATTATTTCATTGCAATTGGATGATGACTGTATCATAATCCATTGGATTCTTGTATAATTTTTCTTAAAACAACAATTAACGATCTTATCTAGCTTGTTTCTCTCATGGAGTACTCTCATCTGATAGATCCTGTTTTCCTCTTGTATGCAGACCCTGCAACCAAAGCATGGCTTGATCATCACAAGCACATGGTGTTTGGGTTCCCTTCACTTGTTCGCTTCAGTTGGGCTACATGCAATCCGTACTTTAAGGACATTGTTGAAGTGATATGGTGAGTCTGGCGTTTTCATTCGCTCATCGATTTTATTCTTTTAGGGAAACTGTTTGTTTTGAAATATTAAGGCTGTGGATGCCTCAAGGTCATCTAGAATTCCTGTTCCCCAGGCTACATCTTATGTGCATTCCCACTGATAGATGGTTCAAGATTGAGGCTCCATTTGGATGCACCATTTTCTGGTTATAGAAATAGGACAGTCTTATAGTTGCGCTGGAATGGGTGGCGTGCTAGCTTGGCACCCCATATTTATACAACTTAGAAGGAATAGAGCCCTGCTTAATGGCAAAACGCCATAGATAAGTGGTGTTTTACCCTTATGAATGGTAGAAGAAAACCCTCTATTCTCAGCCCTGACCATCAAGCAAGACCCTGTTCCAAAAAGGAAAAATAATTAAAAAACTAACTCTTTTGTCACTATCTCTCGAAACTTAGATAAGATTCCATCTGATTGTGTATTTTCATGAATGTGCAAAAAAGTAACCTTAGATAGGCCTTGTTATTCCTACCTGGATGTCCAAATGGGGGCGACTGTACCCAGTTAATTGTCCCTGTAGGCTGTAAGCCTCACTTTAGTTAATCTCCAACCAATCATCAGTGGGAATTGACAGCAGACTTACTGTTAGAATGCTACCATAGTCCATTGCCCAGTTAATCTCCAACCATTCATCAGTGGGAATCGACAGCAGATTGACTGTTGGAATGCTACCATAGTCCATTGCTCTATGGTATATTTTCTCTGTTCTATAGAAAATGAGACTCATGGCATATCTATGAACATGTGAATGCAAGTGTCAGTACTTTACTTGGATACAATGTAAACTCTAAAAATTGGCCTTTTAAATATGACAATTCAGTTTTTCATTTAGAGAGGGGGTGGGGTGGTTATTAACTGATACTTTCGTACGTCCATAGTGACACTTCAAAACAATATGGGTAATAAGTCTCTAAGTTTCAGTGACAGGTATTGTGTGCTTGGTGTACCGAAACAGGCCACAAACCGTGGACATGCATCTCCAAGTGACATAGCTACGTGGGCTCATATGACTCTTCAGTAAGCTTTTGGGCTTGGAGTGTTGGATGGGCTGCATCAGTGGCTCAACGTATTAGTCTGACAACTTGGATTTATTGAGATGGGTCTTGAGTGTAACTTTGGGATTTTGAACTGTGTTTTGAACATAGATGGCAGTAACTAGACATATTGGACCACAGGGGAACCTTCTTGGGTTAGGAAAAGAGATGGCCTTGTAAGTTTGGGCTCATGTGATGAGACCAGTTTTTGTATGGAGGTCGTGTGTGTGTGTATGTGCACACGTGCGTTGTGTGTTGTGCTCGGAAGCTCCAAACTTGATGGGTTGATTTTTGGCAATCAAAATATGAGAAATAAAACGTGAAACACATACCACAAGAATATAAAGATTTACGTGGTTCACCTTAGAAAGGCAACATCCACGGGCACGACAAACTGAAATCCACTATACTAATGAAAGTTACATCAAAGATTTTGGAATATAGAGTTACCTCTCTAACCTCGACAAAAATCCAGTCCAGTAAACCCTTTTAAACCGGCTCTCTCAAACAACACCACTGCCAATCTCTCATCTCTATTCCATAACTAAACCACTGTCTAGGAAGAGACCATAACTAGACCACTGGCTAGGAGAACTTTGAGCAGCTGAGATTTTCTCTCACTAAAAAGGGGAAACACCGAAAATCTTCTTCTCTACATCTTCAGGAATCTATAGGAGGCACATCACAATGTTTCTCTCCATGGGAAGCTCTCTTCTCTTTAAGGGAGACCTTGCATCTCATGCACAGGAGGCCCTGCCCCTCTCTCTTTCTAGAGGAAGCCACTTTTCCCATATGGTGACCCAAATAGGGCACACAAATTTTCTGCACTTTCATCTCATATATATAAGGTCAGTGTTTTAAAATGTGGGATGCGACCCTGATGCGGTGGGGGACCGATGCGGTGATGCGGCCCGGATGCGGGTGCATCGCGATGATACGGTCAATAAATGTAATTTTTTTTTTAAAAATCTAAAAAAATAAGTTAATGCATAAAAAAATATATGAAGGTGATATATGTGATAGTAGGTATTTTAGTTTAATGATTAACTTCAAAACTATTAGCTGTCGGAGATTCTGTATGCAGGTATCTACCATATAAGTATTTCCACAGAGCAAGCATATTACACAATTTCTATCTTTGGGATTTTTTAGTTTAGCATATTTCCAAGCTGGATCCTTATTATTAGAAGATTGGGAAGAAGCCATTGCTCCAAAAATATGTATAATAGTAAATATTGTATAAGAAGGAAAAAAAATTTACCGACTCTGTGAAGCATTGCTCGATTTCTTCACGACTTCTGAAATCCCCGATTTCTTATCACAAATTCGCCCTAACATCTCCAAATCAACAATCAAAGGCATCCAATGAACTTCCAAGTATCAAACAACCGCCAAATCGAAGATTTCGATGAAAAAAAAAATTCCGCCTAAATTGTTTTTTACCTCGATTTGATGCAAAAAAAGCCACAAAAGTGGCTAAAAATCTTCGTTTAGAGCCCCTAATACCTCCCCAAACAGTTTCCCTAACATTTGGATAGTCAAAAAGATCATTTTGCCCTCCTCGAGGGGCAAAACAAAAAAAAGTTTCGGCAGACACTGTAGTAGTGGGATGCGGTGCGATGCAGCCTATGCGGGATGCGGCGGCGCATATGTGGCCGCATCTGTCAAAAGTGCATATGCGCCTGTTTCTGATGCGGATGCGAGCGCATCCTACATGATGCGAGCGCATCCTACATGATGCGACCGCATATGCGGCGATGCAGCCGCATTTTAGAACGCTGTATAAAGTTAGGAATCCATACCAAATAGAAAACTTCCTATAGATGTTACATATATCTCAAAAACCAAGAGATATATCCAAGAGTCTTAATCTTTTTGGGTTTCTATTTCTTTTAGGAAACTTATCAATATCAATCTCAATCTCACATTCTCAATCCCACATAATATGGGATTTCCTTATTGTGGGTGATTTTCGGTAACACCAAATCCAACAATCTTCACCTTGATATCAAAATCACTTGCTTACTATGCCAACATCCATTGGATAACTTCATAAATTCTTGGATAGCTTCATAAATTCTTCATCTTTTGCCAAATAAATTTCTTCATCATTCTTGCTGAAAAATAGTATTGTAACAACCCACATATCGACAATGGTTGCCTCGAGTTTAAAAAATAGTTGATCGTTGCTCTCGCATCTCTATCTAGTGTTGTCGGTAATGGTTGCCAGAAGTAAAGAGAAAGAAGGGAGAGTGATTTAATAGGGCTTGCTTGACTGTGTTTTGTCGAGGTTAGAGAGGTAACTCTTTGTCCCAAAATCTTTTATGTAACTTTCATTGGTATAGTGGATTTCAGTTTGCCGTGCCGTAGATGCCCTTCTGGGGTGAACCACGTATATCTTTGTGTTATTGTCGTATGTGTTTCATGTTTTATTTCTCGTATTTTATTTACCAAAAATCAACCTATCGGGTTTAGAGCTTCCGCACACAACACTGTGTGTGTTTAGAAAGAAGCTATGTCCTTTTCTCTTACATGGTGAGACCCTTTATGTATGGAGTTTTTCTTGTGGGTAGTTTCTGTATCAAGGTTGTGTGAGTTTAGTCACACAACGCTCTGTATGAAGGTTGTGTGACTGAACTCTCTCCCTCACTCCCTCCCTCTTTCTCTCTCTCTCACTCACACAATTAAAAAAAAAAAGAAGCTTACCAATCTAAAGGGAAAGGAATGTGGTTTTTGTGTCACTAATTTTCAGTTGAATTGGTTGTTTCATTCAGGGAGTCAGATGCGACAGATGATGAAGGATGCAGTACTGGGAATGGTAAAAGACAACTGAAATTAGGCAGTGTTGGCTTCACAGGAGTCAAGAGAAAGACTGAGGACATTGAATCAAGTGGGAAAGGGCGGTGCAAGTTTTTTCATAGTCGCAAGCTTGAGCAGGTCATTCATTTCTCTTAGTTTAGTGCATGTTTCATGATAAGCTCTATTAATCATTGGTGCATTCTGATTCTCAGTAGAAAGAAGGTTTACTGATGAGTTGGATTTGGCCTGGACTCGAAACAGATTAGGGTAGTACTGCCTTTGTTATAACCCTCTCTCTCTCTCATACACGTACACACACATTTCCTTCTGGATTATGAAAAGAAGTGGACTTCTTTTCATTTATTTATCTATCTTATCTGTTGACTGAGATCAGTGAGACTGCTCTGTCATACACATGATGTGTACTGTGTCTGCAAAAACGAACATGCATACTGAAGAGCTCAATCGTATATCTTTACTGTTATCTGTTTTGTTATCTAGCTTTTGTGTCATGAATGAACTGTCCTTTTTAATTTGGCTTCTTTCAACACAATCATGGTTCTGCGCACTAGTGGACAAGGCAAAGTGCATGCACATTACATAGAAATGACTTTACCGTTGATGGTGTCCTCTGTTTATTTTTCAAATGTTTTTACAGCCACCACTGGACTTTGTATGTGTGATCTTATATCCAAGGCCTTCCCTTTGTAGAAAATTCAAAATTCCGTGAAGGGATTTGCTCTGAATTAACTGAAAATTTGCTCAGTTTCCAAGCCTTTATTTTTTATATGCATATGTGGGGCTTCGCAAAAATTCATCCAAGATTTAATTTAAATTTGCCCAAAATGAGAGAAGAAGCATCAAACATTTGTTGAATTCAGCTGAATTTTGGATCAAAGTAACCAGCTTAGGCTTTGCTTTGAATGAACCAGCTATGCGACTCTTGCATGAAATTTGGGCCATGGTTTTGTCTTGAAATGCATGATGTTGCTGAATCTTTATCCTGAATTTGGGGTATAAGAACTGATAAAAGGCATCAACTGTCACACTTTTTCACTTATGGTAGACTGATGTAACTTAGTGCTTTGAAGTTCTTGTTTTTTCAATATGTGTGCGCGTGAGAGAGAGAGAGAGAGAGAGAGAGAGAGGGGGTGTCTCGTGTCGCTACTCTCTAGTGTAGGTTAATTTAGTTCGTTACACTACTACGTAGGTTCCGACCTAGTCGACTAGTAGGTAAGTAGTAGTAGTTATTTTA
>NW_006499824.1:1124259-1147801 GCF_000471905.2 Amborella trichopoda
ACGTTACGTTACGTTACGTTAGTTACGTTACGTTAGTTAGTTACGTTACGTTACGTTACGTTACGTTAGTTAGTTAGTAGTTAGTAGTAGAGAGAGAGAGAGAGAGAGAGAGAGAGAGAGAGAGAGAGAGAGAGGTTTGCTCTGTTGCATCTCATGTGGAATTTATGTTCAACACTCAGGTTGCCCATGCATGAGTAGATGATTTATTTATTACAAAAGTGGCTTGTGTACTATTTTGTATTCACACGTTTATCACAAGCAAGTGCCAATAAATGGCTTCCAGAAAGTCTAGCAACATTCTAGTAGGATCATTGGGTTGTCAGAAATCTTGAAGCAAAGCCAGCATAAAGCCAATTAAGAGTCAATACATAATAATTTGGGGTTGATACAAGGAGACCATTTACCTTTCATACATGGAGGTCACAATTGCCTATAAAATTTGAGAAAATTTCTTTTGAGCTTTGAGCTTGGTCAATAAAATAAATGTAGCTACCCAATTTCACATCCATTGGTTGAGATTAATTGTGTCAACCTTATACTAAAGATAAGTAGTCTCATTGTATATATTTCCTAATAATTTATGAGTTTGCCTCAGGACCCAAGGCTTAAAGGTGCAAAAGAAAGGATAGACCCAAACACAATCAAGAGAGAGAGAGAGAGAGTGAAGCAACCCTTGTTAGAATATATCAAGAAAGATAGTCCCCCTTCTGTACATTTCTAGCACAATGAAAACTTAGGCCATTGTTTCCATGAAGGCCAACTCTCTAGTCAAAATTTTGGCTAAATTTCTCGAAATTTGGGTTGTCAAAAGGTCAAGATACCGTAGTCAATGCACTGAAAGTGTGGGCCCACCACTAAATTTTCATGGAAGTCAATTGAAATTTTAGCCACTGACTTTTGAACCGGAAACAAGTTTCAGCTTACAACTCGAGTGCGCATAAACAACTACCTGCACTAAGACTGGATACCCATGGCGAAACAGCTTTTTTTGAAAATAACTGAAGTACTGAAATTAATCAATGGAGTTTATCGATGAAGTGGTTACTTTAAAAATGTCTTTTTACTTACTACCTCTTTAATTATTTTATTTACTCATAGAGAAGCCAAGAGATAATCCATTTAACATCCTCTTCATCTCACTGTCAAAGCTTTTTTCTAACTAATTGGATTCAGCTGTACGAATTATAGTCCGTCTTTCTACTGTATTAAGTACCTTTAGTGATGTTATAATTGCCTATTTTTTTTGTCACTATTTCCAACCATGTCATTTTGAGCTTGTCATTTACTTTTTTTTTTTTAAAAAAAAAAAAACCATCAACCTAATAAGAAGTTAGAATAATTGATATTTTATGTATTGCTTGGACAAAAATGGGTAAAATGTTAAACAATTGATATTTTAGGAGAGATTTGACAGTTTTCCTATTATTTTTGTAGCAATGCATCTAAACGTTTGCTATTTAAGATTTGAAAAGTTCGAAAAAACAACTTAGAGGGAAAAATCATTATTATCACAATTTGGCTCCTCTTCAGTGGCCTAAGCCAAATAGCCTAAGTTTTTTTTGCTTGTTTTGGGTTAGAAGCCCGTAACAAGCAAGGATATTTATATTTATATTGCTTGGCTTGACTTAAGTGCCTTCAGCCAAATGATGAGACTATCTCGGTTGTTCCGGGTTCCAACCCAAAATGTTATTTTCATAAATCTCTAACTCGAAGTTTAGCATCAAGAAAAAAAAAATGTATTTTGGCATTTAGACTGATTTTGTATTACGATCCATGTTATCGAACTAGCCATGTTCAGGATACAAAACCTAAACATGGACATTTAGGGCCTTTTTTAAACAAAATATTTGTGGTGGTAATTGAGTGAAAAGATCTTCTTAAAGTAACCACTTCTTATTGATAAAATGGTTGATTTGACGACATTTATTGAGACCATATTAATAGTATTCTCCGAAACTTGAAAAGTTTATATTAAAGTACAATTAAATTTTACCAACTAAATTATCTGAACATCTTTGTATAAGATTCTGAATTTATATGAAAAAATCCATTAATTTCTATGTGACAGAATTTCTTAAAATTGATTTATCCTTTCGTACATCAATATCATAGTGTTCTAAGATGTAATGGAAGTGCACATTCTAGTTGATTAAATTTTCCTTTTTGATAGTGATTGAGTGGCGAATGGGTGTTGACATAAGTCCTCAACTTGGCGTCTCAATTGAAGTGCGCCCAATCCTGTGTCGATAACGTGATGGGCCGCAAACTGACCTTTTTCTCTTCTTAATCCTTTGTCCTCTCTTTATCTCCTTAACCAATCTCCCTCTCATCATATAAAAGAGTTCTCTCTCGGGACAGGCCGGGCCGGGCCGGAAGGCCTAATTTTAAAAAAATAGGGCCTGGGCCAGAAACTATGGTCCACGGGTTTGGGGCTAGGGCCAGTGCCAGTGCCAGACTTATCTGGTTCTTCTTTTTTTTTTCTTGATTTTTCTTTTATTTTATTTTTCGCTTGGTTTTGGCCTGGTCATATGGGGACAAGGTCCGGGCTACGGCCAAGGCTGGCATGGCCGAAGCTCGGCCCGTTGCCACCCTTATCTCTCTCTCTTTTCTTATGTTTTGTTTGTAGGTATATAAAGTGTAAACAAAGAGTCCAGAGTGATGGTAAGTGTATCAAGCGTGTATGGGGCCCAAAATCTTCTTGCAAGTGGCAATTTATCTTCAAAAAAGACCATTCTATTACCATACCTGTGGGTCGCAATCCAAGTCTTACTTTTTGGATCATCGCTATTTTGAAAAAAGGTGTGGCTTGTATAAGGCTCTGAGCAATCAGAGTAGGCACACCTTCAAATAGCGTCGAAAGATGTTGTTTCAATACTGAAAATCTTTTTGATGGCCTGAAATTTTTTTTTCATCGCTACTTATAAAATTTAAAGTTTAAAAAAAGTGTAGATCAAAACTTTAAAATATTGAAAATTGATAGTCCAAAAATGCACTATTTTCAAAACTTGAAATTCATTTTTTTTTCTCATATCCATGCATCTTGAGATCGAGAAGATCAATTCGAAGATTTTTAAGCATCGAACAACCTCTTTTAGTGAAGTTTTTTGAGGTGCACTATAATTTGATTGTTTAGAGCCTCACACTTATATAAACTTTTTCCTTTGAAAAATACCCAGTAAACCATAACTTAATGGTTAACAAACAAAATAAAAGTATATGTTTCCGGCTATGTTCCTTAGTTTAAGCCTGTATTTGGAGTTCCCTCACTTCAATAACTTTGGATGCTTATAACTCGGCCCATTTTTTAAAGGTTAGATTCAAGGGAATGATTAATGTCTCCAAAATTGACCCTTCTCTCTTTAGCAAGACGGCATTTAAACACGACTTTTTTTAAAAAAAAATGATATTTTTTTTAAAATGCTTAAGACTATGACTTTTCTAAAATATCAACAAAAATATGTGATTTTTCACATAAATATTTAAAATGTGCTTCTTTTCTAAAATATCAACAAAAATAAGTGATTTTTCACATAAATATTTAAAATGTGCTTCATTGATCTTTATGAAAAAAAGGTCTCAAGGTAATGATTAATGTCTCCAAAATTGACCAATCTCTCTCTTCCCCCCTCGGATTGAATATTCCTAGTGAGCATTAGTTTGAAAAAGGAAATATTTCTAGTTTGTATTGTTACTATTTCTGTGAAATTGCTTTTAGCATTATTTCATACAAAAACCTTTTTTAATGTTTTGTGCCTTATCATTATTCTCTTTACTCTACCTTTTTTGCTCTCCCTTAAGACTTAGCCTTGACCACAAACGAGAAGTATCTCTCGTGGCGTCCCGTTCCATCCGATGAGGTTTACCAATGGAATTGTCCGATGAGGTATACCAATGGAATTGTCCTAAGTAAATTGGGCACTCTTATGGCATATCTTCTTTTTAAATAGAGATAGAGATGCACATCCTTTTTAAAGAAAGAGAGAAAGCCTCTAAAAAAAAAAAAAAAAAAAAAAAAAAAAAAGGTGAAAGTCTCTAGAAAGAAAAAAAATGTCTTAGAGGTATATTTGAGAGAGAAGTAGAAATTGGTGACCCCAAAAAAGTTGGTTTTTTAGAAAACTATTGTAATTTTGAGTTAATAGTGGATTCATTCGTAGTCTGAAAAAATGAACCACGTATATCTCGGTACCACGGTGTCAATATTTATTTATATGCTAGTAGGATTTATTTATTTTTATATTTTATTGCATGTTTTTTCACTCAATACACATATCGACTTTGTCATATTTATATCCACTCACAGATACTGACATCGACTCTGGCATATTTGTATCCCATCTATCCTAGTTCTGTAGTGCATATCCGCATTCGTGCGAAAGGACTCTAAGTGGGTGAGCCCAACATCGCTATGCAAAACGAACATACAAATTTTCACACACACAAGCCTCTCTCTCCGTCTCAACATTTGATTAGGTTTGGCAATGGGCTGGCCCGGTCAGGCCTAAAATAAAAGTAGGGTTTGGTCCACAAACTGTGGTCCAAAGGTTGGGCTAACGCCAGTGTCAACCGTTGGGCCAATGTCAACCATTTTGGCTAAGTCCAGCCCTTTTTTTTTGTGCTTTATTTTTATTTTTTTTGGCGTGGCTCAGCCCGACTCGACCCTAAAAGAGCCCAGGCCGTGATTCGGCTAGAGACAAAGGGCCGGGCCAGCCCAGGCCGGACCCGTTGCCACCCTTACATTTGATAGTCAAAAGCCGGCCAACCATGTTCCTGAATTTATATCTTGTAACATTGGAGCTATACAGTCGACTCTTTTGTAAAGCCTTATTTTCCGACCTTCAAAAAGAAGGATTCTGCATTCATATAAAATACCAAAAGGGCCATTTGAGGCGAACTTCACATACCGTTGCTTTTCTGACTCCATCACCCCCACCCCAACCCACACCCAAACATAGCAAAAGGACCACCCTAATTGAATCAAGCACAACACATTCTAAGACCTCCATTCATGAACCTCTCTCCTCCCTCCCATTTATATCCCTCCCCTCCATTTCTCACTCCTCATTCAGCACACATGTCTGTGAGAGAAAACATGGAGTCCTTGAAGAAAATAGCTAAAAGGGTCCAGAGCCTCGGCCGCCGAAAAACTCGATACGAGTGCCTTTTCGACGCATCGGGAGACACCCCTGTCACGACACCGCCAGGTTGTGTGGCAGTTTATGTTGGGGAGGAGCGCCGAAGGTACGTTGTTCCTATGAACTTCCTGTCTCATCCCCTGTTTAGGATGTTGTTAGAGAAAGCTCAAGATGAGTTTGGGTTCGATCAAAAAGAAGGTTTAGTGGTGCCTTGTTCTGTGTTCTCGTTTGAGCAAGTTGTGTGTGCTATAGAGAGCTCTCATGGACAATTCGATTTGCAAGAGTTTGTTGAGGAGTTTGCCTCTTGATTCAATAGCAACAGGTGCTTATGGTGTAATTCACAGAGAGAGAGAGAGCGAGGCAATCACATGTTGTACTATAGATGTTTTATTGGACAATGGATCCAAGAAAGGGCAGAAACTTGAAAGAGATTATCTGTTATTGAAGATGATAGTGGAATTCTCAATATGGGTGTAGCCATATTTTATTGGAATGCAATATTTGCAGTAGAATCTGTCTTTGGTCTTGGCCTCTCTTATAACAGGGCACTTCACCTCAGTTTTGGATTTCCAATGGGATGAGAGAGAGAGCGCATATCTTTCTTTCTTTTTTGTGAAAAAAAAAAAAGAGAAAAGAAAAAGAAAAAGAGAGAGATGGTGCATGACTAAGATATGGATACAGACAGATGAATGTTGACATATGCCTATAATAGCATGGACATGGTGTTTACATGCTTTTGAAATCAAACTCCCTTCTCTGGTCTAGGGCTGGCAATTGGTGGGGTTTGGCCCGGCCGGTGGCCCTGGCCCAAAAAACTATGTTTTCTGCAATAAAATGTGATCCGAGGGCTGGGCCAGGCCAGCCCAGTCTTTTTTTTTTTTTTTAATTCTATTTGGCCTGGCTTGGTCTAGCCCGGCCTAAGCCAGAGCCTCTTCGACTCGGTCGGGCAAAGCCTGGGCTGGCCATATGGGTGCAAGGGCTAAACCCTGGAAGGCCCAGCCTTGGCCCGACCCTTTCCGAGCCTACTGTCGTCCTTTCCTTTGGCTGCTACAGTTACTGTTACTACATTCTCCAGTGGACTCAGTTCTTCTCCATTATTAGCATGGCCTCTCACGCTCACTATCTTTCTACAGCATGCTCCTCCATTCTTCTCTCTCCTCTATTTGTAGTACTCTCTCTCCTTCTTTTGACAAATTTTGTTTTCCTCGAATTGGGATAGGAGCATGGTCTAAAAATTCGGCCATAGTAGGGTGGAGCTAGGTTTTGGAAATTGGATCTTGTCCCAAAATATTGCCCTTTTTTAATTTATATTTACTATTCATTCAATAACATGTACTTTAAATCTCCTTGAATTAGAAACTTCATTTTCTGAAAAATTGCTTCTAAATGTGGCCAACGTTCCCATTCTCATTTTAGGTCCCAAATCTGAGTAAAAATTGGGGCTAAAAATAGGCAAGGCTTGGACTGGGCCAGCCTTATTCCAAGAGGGCAAGTCTAGTTCAGGTCCGTGCCCTATTAAATTTGAGCCAGGCTGGGTAAAATTAATGGAAAACAAAGCAAAAAAAAAAAAGGGCTGGGCAGGGACGGGCCGGGCTGAACTGGGCAAGCCTAGATTAACTGGGGCCATCAAGCCTTAGGGTCACATTTTGTGGCCAAGATCCTAGTCTTTTGGAGGAGAGCGAGGCCAGGCCACCTTTACTGATAATATAGCATACAACAAATAAAAAACAAATTAAGGATTTAAGGGAAAATAGTTTTTATTAAAACAAATAGAGGCCAAAATATAAACGACGAAATTTGAAGGGCAAAAGAAGGTCTCGTTGCTTCGTACAGTACGTTCACAAGGAAACAAACGCGTTTAGACAATGGGGTATTTGCAAATTTGACCGGCAAAATAGGGTGGTCCACATGGCATGCAAGCATTCTCTCTTTGCTTATTTTTTATGTTTTTTTTTTCATTCGTCAGTGGATGTGAAACAACAACAACAACAGCAAAAACAACAACAACATTAACTATCTGAACTCATGTTATGATTTTGAATTATCCAACACTCCTATCCAAAAATTGGACGTGGATGCTATTTTTAAAGAGGTTAGTCGCTAACTTGAAAAGGTAATATCCCCAAAATTTGGGGTCCTAACCAGACAGTTGTATTGGGTTTTACCTTAAGGGATTGAATGGATGCCATGCTCCAATAGGAGCACAAAATCTTTTTGCGACCATTATTAGGAAAATGTTACATAAGGCCATGCCTCAAATATTACCTGACATTGTTGTCCCGCTGCTAGAAAGGCATAACATAAACCTCAACATTTATGAATTTGAAAAAATAGATTTAAGCCCAAAAAATACTATAACTTGGTAAACACATTATCTGGGTGTCAATTTTCAAGTGTTCGCAAATGCTCCAGGTTTAGACCATGTTTTGAGAATGTGATTTTATAATTAGGGGGATAAAAAAAAATTTAGATCATGATCTGGATTTTTTGACACTAAAATTATATTTTTGGCTATAATCTGTATCTCTGACACTAAAATTACATTTTGGGCTATAATTTAGATTTTTGACACTAAAATTACATTTTTCTGACGGGGTTTTGAGGTGTTGGAAGATTATGCCTATCCCTACCTGTTCCTTTATTATTGTTATGGTGATGATTATGATATGCATTAGAGGCATGCATGATGAACAATGGTGGTAGTTGGGACTTACTATTCACCCACTTCAACAATTGAGTTGGTGTTCAAGGTTTTAGAAATGAGACTTTATTGTGTAAAGACTTGATGTTATTAATCTCAACCCTCCCCAAATTTTAATGATATTGGTCATCTTAACTAATAGGGAAATGTTTCTATACTTCTATGCTGTATAAAAATTCTATATAGTAGGGGTAGTCCTAATAGGGGAGATTTCCATACTTCTCCTATATAGAAGTTCTAATTAATATGTGATTGGGGGGTTCTTAAAATTGTGGAAATGCTTTTCATATGTGAAGCCTTTACATGGAATGTTATTTTCTAGAGAAATCCCTATAGTGATATGTTGTTAAAGGTGCAATGTATAGTGATAGGACATTGGCCACCCACCACAATTTAAGGATTAGTGATAATGGCGTAAGAGAGAATAACATAGGTTTATAAGGTTTGACTCCCAACTAACCTACCCAAAAATATAAAATAACATAAAACTTACATAGAGCCCCATTTGATATTAGGGGTTACATGTTTCTTGGGATTCTAAAGACCTATGATGAAATCGTGCTGGAAAATTCTTGAGTGACATTTTGTCATTTTTGTGCAATGGTACTTTTGGTAAGATGTGAGGATAAATATTCATTTGTCTAACTTGAGTGGGTTGTTAAGCATTTAGGTAGAGCTTATAAGATGAGTTATATGTATTATATGGGAATGTACATTACGAGACCATTTATTTTTTGTACAAAGAGGTTGCAATTATTTTTATTTATTAGATGTGAAATCTAACGGATGAAAGTATTTCACAACATTCAAAAAATTTTGTTTTGGATTTTGTGCTTAAACAATGGCACGCCATCAACCACCTTATTTCAAATCTAACAGTCAATGATGATTGCGACCTTCTTGTATAAAAAATAAATAGTCTCATTGTATATTTTTCCATATTATATTGATGCCAATAAAAGTTTAAGAAAAGTAATGCATCTCATTCAATATGCCCCAAAATCGCATAAAAAATCTCTTTGAACATGTATACATACAAGTCGGTCATTGTCCTATAGCAAAAGTATCCCAAATCGAGAGAGATAAAAGGAGGAAGCAGAGCGTGAGAGATATGAGGTCTTGTATTTGAAGTGCATGGCTCTTAAAATGTGTATGTGATGTTTAGGAAATTAGTTATACTGTTTTTTCATCTCTGCTCATACTTCATTTGCAGTTCGTGGGCATGGACCTTCGGGGAAACGTTTTTCAGGGTCAAGTTGGGAAAAATATAATAAAAGAGAAAATAAAAGAAAAAAAATATGGAAAAAAGGGTTGGGCTAACTCGTTGTGGCATACCCGGCCCTTAGGCCATTTTCATGGCACCTGTCGTACTTTCTTAGGACTAAGCTAGACTTCCCGCCATTACCATTCCTAAGATACATTTTCTAAGAAGTTTGGTTTGAAATAGGCATTAAGTTTCTCTGATTTTGATTTCTCTGATTTTGATGTCATATTTTTAACCGTTCAATTTCACATCTAACAGCTAAAATTGATTGTGACTTTCTTATTATGTATTTGTCCTTAATTGATATGCTTACTAAATAGGTACGTGGCAATGCCTTTGTAGACAGGTCACCTCTCCCCCAACTGAAGAGTTAGGTATTCATGTCCTTTGAATTTGCCATTGGATCATGATCTCTAGCATGCCTCTCCTCCACACTTATTGGAGTTAGGTATTCTTGTCCTTTTGATACTAGATCGTGACATACATTCCTTCACCTCTTTGAAAGATTTAAATCTCTATCTTTGTGTCTCCTCTCATAAATGTCCCCATCTCCATTTCATTGTTGGTTGTCTCCATCTATTTTCCTTTGAATCATGATGAATGTCCCAATCGACCCCTTTCGACAAGTCTCCTTGTTCACATTTCTAGATTGAAATTTACAATGGAAAATTGTTTCATGCAAGTTGGACCGCATGGCTACATATGCGGTCCAAAAAGTATAAAGCATCCATCTTAAAGATCAATGCAAGTAGGTGTTCCATCTAAAAATAATAGAAACTGATGGCTCTAGTGTTTTCTTACTAGAATTATTATTTGTAGTTTTTAAAATTTACTTATTTTTTCATAGTCATGGTCTTCATGTTAGAGATTATACGTCCTTAAAAATTAAGTGCAAAAATCCGTCTAAAAAATAGATTTATTAATAAGCCCGAATTTCTACATATGCGGGCTCGGCTGCATAGAAACCGGGTCCATTTACAATTAAAACATTGATAATTGTAGTGATAATAGGTGCGGTTTATACAATTCCAAGGCTCTAAACAATCAAAGTAAAGCGCACCTTCAAATAGTGTAAAAAATATGGTTTAAATACTGGAAATCTTTGTAATAGTCTCAAAATATATTTTCATGTATAATTATAAAATTTAAAGCTTCAAAAATAGTGTAGATCGAGCAGATCTATGAAAACTTAAAAATCTTGAAAATTGACAGTCCAAAATTGCAATATAAGATGCACTATTTTCAAGACTTGAAATCCAATTCTTTATCATGTCCATGCGTCTTGAGGTCCAGATGACCAATTTGAGGATATTTGGGTTTCAAAACAACATCTTCTAATGAAATTTTTGATGTGGGTCCTAATTTGATTGTTTAGAGCCTCGCACTTATGTAAACTTTTTCCAGTGACATATACCCTCATATTATCATGGCTTCCATTTTTGTTGGGTAGATCAGTGGGAATTATAGGCCCCATGAGAGACATGAACTTCTGACTTCATTTATCTTCAAAGGGAACACTAGTCATTAGCACGTACAAGTTCCAATTCAGGTACACATTACCTTCAATGTTTGCACACCTCAAAATACGGATGCACATGGGGAAGGTTGGTAAACTTCAATTTGGTTTCCTCTTGCAAACTGCTCTCCCCACGTTTTTCGATCTATATATAGAGATGGGGTTATTAAGAGTTGTTTTCAAATATATGACTTTAGATACTAGGATTGTCGGCTCGGGTGAGGAGCACGTGATACACACGAAGTGTAAAATGCATCATCAAGCACCTTTGCGCCCTCGCACATGCGCATATGCGTTCGCACGTTATATGTGCTCCATATAAGCATTCTCTCACTTTGTTTCTTAAGAAACAAGAGAAAAAAATATCCACATATTTAAACAAGATTCTCCTCTTCTACATCTTCAATGTGGGGTAACATCAATTCTTCTATACAAATAAAACAAAATACTATTTTCAAAGCTCTATGCAAAAAAGAGATATTATTTTAAAATAACACAAGGAAATTTCCACGGAAGAATACAACAATTTCCTCATCTATTTCACTATTTTTATGTTATGCCATTTGCATAACATGAAGGCATCTTTTGATTTGAACTTCTACTTAGTGTATGCACTACATAGTACATCAGGCTTTATCATAGCATATAGCTTTGACCCAAGAATCTTATCCAACATACATTTAGCACAACATACAAATGACATACCCTCTCCAGTGACTCTTTATACTGTCAGCTCGTTATAGGCCTTGAACTTATATCCTGATTTTTATGAGTGCTCTAGGTACGAGTCCAATCCTATAGGAAGCTGCTTCACTTCCATGCTCATATAGTAAGTTTATCAATGATGTCCATGCATATAAAAAACCATAATTGCGTCAGTTATAGACATCATTAAGAGCAAAACTCAACCTCTTCTCATGCAGGTTATCAGTAAACTTAATCTACTGTATGAATCTTTTTAAAATTGGTGCTTACAAATAAATTATTTATGTCTAGTGAACCAACTATCCATGTGAATGGCCTATTTTATCCACATTGAATCTTGACTAAAAGCCCTATGGGACTTTAGCTCCTTTGTACTCAAAATCTGACTTATGTCTTTCCTTGCAAGTCCTTTTATCAATGGATATACTAAGTCATCTTTTGTCCTTACAAATTCAAGATTTACGACTCCTGTTGTCAACATTCAGATGGAGCCATGTTTGCGTGCATTATGCTTAGATTTGATGTTATATATATCATTATTTACTCGAGCAACTGCTGCACCGCTGTCGTAGTTAATTGTGATTGCTAGTACCGGTTTGGGCCAATATAGACTTGTGTAGTATATTCCTTAACCATTCCCTTCACAAGCAAAATCTAGTGCAATGAACTCTGACTCTACAGTGAATCGAGAAATGCACGTTTGCTTTTTTTAACCCCATCATATTGCTCCACTACCTGAGGTGAATACCCATTTGGATGTGGATAGTGACTTTGAGTTCTGTGCACCAATTCGCATCATCATATCCATCTAACACTGGATAACTAGTATAATGTATGTCATAATGAGGATATCTAAAAAATGAGGATTTAGAGGATGAACCAAACAATGCAGTGGGATGTTTCAACTAAGAACCTCCTGATAGAAATCATTTGCACCTAAGAACACGCTCTTTTCCTCATTTTGAGAAATAACATTATGAACCTCCTTAATCATCATATCACACTTGTGATGCACTAAGTGTAGTATGTGTTTATCTATATCAAATTCCCTTAACATCCCCAAAATTGGATGCTTAATAAATCAAAAGGTCAATTTTCTCCTACCACCTATCATTAACAAGACAATTTTTAATCCTGTGAGCCTTCCCTGCATCTTCATCTCTAAAAAAACCTCTAATAAGAGTTTAGCGCAATATGACAGAGAAGATTTAACATGTTTCACTCTCTTAACCATGATTATATTCAATGCCAAGCGTCTTGGAACACTAAGAAGACGAAGGCTTGCATACTTATTGCAAATTGTAAGGGAGGCACAACAAAGATCCTTATCATCTTCACATATGCATCTAAATATTTAATCCAATGACATAGTGAATATTTTTCAACTTTATTTTCTTACTTTAGTACACACATATTTTTTAATGCCAAGTTTATTGTGTTGATCACACAAAGTGTCCTAAAAAAGATGGGGACTCTTCACCTTTAGACCCTACAAACTGAGGCATTAGTACTACTTATTGGTATGCATTTCTAAAATTATTTCTCAAAGAAGGGGAGCCACATAATCTGCATTCTTTACCTCTCTTGAGTCATTAACAACTTTCAAAAGTAATGGGCCAATGCCGCCATAAAATTTACAGGGCAATGCATGCAAATCCGCTAGTACTCATCACATTTCAAACTTGATATACATGACTGTTTTGGCAGTATAAAATTGCCTAAATTAGAGTGTGCAAAATAAGAATTTGGTTATAATTAGTCCGAAATCGAGGATGCTCTTGCAAAAAAAAAAATCGCTTTCGACATGCTTAAAAGAAATTGGTATTTTCCTAATTATAGATAGCCCAAAGTATGACATTATTGGAGTTCCCTTTTATTATAAACCCTTCTCCATCCTTCCATGTTATTGCTTCATTTACCGAGCCAGACCTCAAAGATTCGCTTTGAGGTAAAGAGTCTCAATTCTGTTAAATGGGATATAAGGTCATAAACATTTATTTATCAAACGTTCCTTTTTTACCTTTGCCATGAAATAATGATTGCTAATTTGTTTATCAAACATTCCAATTCCATAAACTTGGCCGCAACAGTATCACATCTCATCTTGTCAGTACTCGAGTACAACTTGATGCATACAACTTCTCTCTAATAAATGCAAAGTCACTAATTAACTTTATATATAGAGGGAAGAGGTACATAAAGGAGCATTTTTCCTTTTTTTCCATTCCTGTCTTTTTATTTTCCCATTGATAATAAGAAGTGAAAGCAACCTCATAGCTTCTGAAAAATACATAAAGATGGTCCAAGACATACTAATACTTGAAAGGACAAAACCCACAGATATATCCTCTTACTCAATTCCTGATAGTCTAACTTGAACATTTTCACCGAGCCCAGCACATTGTACTTTACTTTCATCACCATAAACCGCCCACACTTTCACACCGGCATTTAGATAAACATGTCAGCAAGTTAATTTTCAAACTGTAGATGACTTATTACCAATGAGAAAAATCTCAAATTTACAAAAAGGATAACAAGAGAAAATTTCCATACAACTGGAAATGAAGACCAAAGAGAAAAGAGTGTAGAAAGACAACACACTCTGTAAGGCATTACCAATAAGTGGTCAACAAGACACTAGCATACTCAATTTTTCCCATAACGACAGTTCCCAAATCTTTGAACTTATCAATTATTGCAATCCTGAAAAATGATAGTGTTAATACAATAATACACAGATTTCCCATCAAAGCAGGATTCTAGGAAAAGATCATGACAACGTACAGAGTAGTCATGTCTAGTTGTCCACATTATAAAATATAGGAAAACATCATCAACTAATTAGGGAAATAAAATTAAAAATCTCATCAGCATATTCTATGGAAAAAAACGATTCACATAGCTGAAACATGACTGATAACCAAGTTTTTGATATAGAAATATCAGGACTACATCAAATTTGTTTTCAAGGTAGCAAGTTATTAAATCTCCATATGGTACAAATACAGATTTACACCCAAGATACCTTTCACAAGCAGTGATTTCCCTCTAGAGAGGACCAACTATAGAAGCCAAATAGAGACTAACTATATAGTTTCATGTACACATCAAAATTTACTTTGGTCTAACATGCTCCAATTCCATGCTCTTTTCCATGTCCTTCTCTTGGCTTCTGGTGCTCCTATCTCTTCACCTCTGCCTTCTTCTCGACTCGTTTTCTCTTGGCTTACATTCACATCGCTCGGGTTCTCTTTGATCTCTTCCTGGACTTTCTCAATATTGGTCAAGAAAAATGAGCGATACTTATGACTCACTTTATCCTTAAAAGCCATCAAAGAATATGAAAAAGGTTCTATCTTATTAGCTGTGTTTCTTATATCCGCAAAGCGCGCATGTATCGCTCGTAAAATATAGATTACACTCATTTCAAATTGGCTGAGTTGTTCTTCTTTGAAGCCCAACTCAGAATTCGAAGCTACTTTTTCCTTAAGAAACTGACCAGGAGGCACCTTAATCTCTGATTTATTACTACTCTTTTCCAGGATCATGTCTTCTGATTGACATTGTTGGGTCCACCAATTCTTGTCAACAAGTGAAAGAAATGAACTCCATAGCTTTCTGTCCAATGCCTTTTCAACATCTACAATGAATTTATCGATAATGCTTACTATGGATGGTTTTTCATGAAAGGAGGTCCAATAAAGCCCAATAAGCTGCTTTTCTACGAAACCCAAGTGAGAATTCACATAGTTCCAAGTGGTTTCTTCATCCTTGAAAGTATCGAAATAGGGTAGCATATCTAAAACCAGTTTCCTACAGAACTCATCAAATTCCAAATCATTATACTCTTCAAGAATATGAAAGGCCCTGATGCGGAGCATTGCCTTCTCATAGAGAGGCTTAAAGAAAAACAGATAGTGCTCACTCGGTGTTTGGCAAAGATAGTTTACCAAATCTGTCGACACCCATATCTCAGGGCCCCCCCTCATAGCCAGTAATGTACCAAGATACAACAGGAACAAAGGACTTGCACCGGACCCCTACGTTGGGTTCTTCCGAATTGTAGGTTGTCCAAATCTCGGAAGTGATATAGAATAGACCCAATTCTAAATCTTCAAATGGCTGCATTGCACCTCCTTTATCCACAATCTTGAATTTTTTCAGCCTTCTTTGAGCCTTAATAGTATTGGTACCTGGCATCCCAGTCATGCTAACTGTGACGTATTTGTCGTCAACCTACCGTGTTTTTTGCATAACATCCATGGTCGTATTATTTACTGCTTGTATATTCTTCTCCACGGTATCAATATATTCAGGAAGAGATTGCTTCTTTGGAGGATGATCCTTCTCTTCCTCCAAAGAAGTCAGGTTATACGTTTGCATAAGCATTGGTGTCTCTTTCTCTTCTTGAATTCCTAATTGTGCTGGAGTGTACAACCTGTGGGCAGGGATATGATCAAGACTCGGTAAATCATCGAATATTTCTTTCTGCTGCATCTCAGTGGAAGAAGGTGAATTGGGTTTTGAAATATCTGCTGAATCAGACAATCTTCTTTTAGGTGTTCTTTTAGGTGTTCTTTGGTCACCATCGCTTTGGGGCTTTACAGATCTTTGCCTTTTGTTCTTTGGGGAATTGAATGAGTCCTCCATGGATAAAACTTAATGAAAACGTAACAGAGAGAGACTAGAAAAGGGGAAAAAGAACTAAGATTAGAGATAACAGGGCACTGGGTGCAAAGAAACCAGAGAAAGAGGGAAGAAAAACAAGATTAGAGAGAGACAGGTGCAGATAAACTAGAGAAAGAGACTAGAGAAAGGAAAAAAAAACAATATTACAGAAAGTGAACCAAGCACAAGAATATGGTGCAGAGAAACGAGCGAAAGAGACTAAAGGTGGGGAAAAAGAAGATACCATTGTATCCGCCTGAACATAAGCTCAAGAGTGCATGTAATGATGCATCCATCGATTATGAGGATTTTTTTACTCAACTGCTAAATTCCCAGCAGAGAGAGAACAGAACACAGGAAGATGGTAAAAGAAACCAGAGAACAAGATCGCAAAAAATTTCAAGACAGAGAATGGAGTTTTGTTTAATGATAGAGAGTGACGAAATTTGTTAGAGAGAGAAGGCGGGGGCTTTGCGTTGATTTGAAAAAGAAAGAAGGTTTGTGTTCGTCGCCTTGGACAAGGAGCAGCTGCTATTCAAATAACTGTTTTTAACGACATTTCGTTTTTGTTATTATTTTGAAATGACAAAATATATAAGCGGGGCAATTAGTTTGAAATGGACACATATTATTTTGAAATGATCAATCTTGGGAATTTTTTTTTTATTCTAGCACATATGGAGTACAATTTGGACTTTTTTTTTAAACTTAGGTTAGTTATGGGTTGAAGAGATTATATTCCAAAAATTTGAGGTCCTAAAATTAATGTTGTTTTGGGTTTTACCTGAGGGAGTAAATGAACAATATACTCTAGTTGGAACAGTTGAAAAGGATTAAACTAAAACAGTAGGTGTGTTTTGAATTCCCATCAAAATTCAAATTACTCAATAGTTGAAAATGGTACATGGTTAGTAAAAAAATGTTGTTTCCATGGTATGAATTTAGGTACAATTGAAGGTTTCTCCTAAAATGGAAGGTATCCTCCAGATAATTGGAGTCAGGTGGACATTGTTTGGCTCTGTAGTGGGTTATTTTTATTTTGATTCTCATTTGGCAAAGAAGAATTGTTCAAAAGGGAGGATTGTTGCATCAAAAAACACTTCCAAAAAATAAACTCAAGTTTACTTTGATCAAGGTTAGGATGCAGCTTGTTGTGCTCAATGGAAGGTTTCTCAGAGATTTTTGTATTGGACAATGAAATCTAATGTTGAAAATTTATATCCAGAGTCTACCTAAACTCGAGGCTCGTATTCATCAACTACCTCGAATGGCCTATTCAGGAGATTCGCAGCGCATCATTTTGGAAGTTTCAAACCATTCAGACACATTGGTGAAAGGATGGTTATTTGGCATTGGATACCCAAAAAAGGAATACCCTATGGACTATGGTTTTCCTACAATCCATTGTATTGCGGTGTACTTTCCCAATTTATAATAGTACAGATTACAAAAACTTTTGTTTGTGACATATTCGGCCATATTGGAAGCATTCTAGAAGTTTATATTTGTTTTCATTTTCTTATATATATATATATAAATAACTCTCAACGGTATATTTCAATTATGAAACTTTTGGGATTGTGCCTCGCAGAATATGAAACTAAAGATAAGTCGTCCAAGATTTGTCATTCCTGGGAGACTTGAAGACCTGGACATGGAATTTCCTGGATATTTGGAAAAAGCATATAAGCCATGAACTACATGATGTGCAGGATAATGCTATGGATAAGTTGAACGGAATTTCTTCATTTCCTAAGGTTTGTAAAGCATTTATTGGAAAAACATATAAGCCAGAAAAATTGTTTGTACAAATGATTTAGTTTTGTTCTATGATGTTCTCATTGTTTTCTTTTCCTTTTTCTTTTGTGTGAGGATGCTGGAATTCAACGTGGGACGACCTTACTGTGGCCACTCTGGCTACATCCAGTTGTGCCAGGAAAAATATCATTGAATATGTCGATCTATAACGAAATGGTAACTCCATCAGAGCATATGAATTATCGCATCTTAAGAATGCGTTATGATTTGGTGGTGAGTTCTGTATTATTTTATATGGTCAACTGCACCCTGGAAGATGACATGCATCTTGGCATACCTCTCTTTTTATTCATATAGCTTCTGCTGCTATGTTGTGGTGAGGTTTTGACAGTTCATGCATGCTTATTTCTTTTTCCCATTGGTAACAGTTTCCACAAAAAATGCAGAAAGTACAAATAGCACTAGGAAAGCCCTATGGTGTCATGTATCCCTATTTCCCCCCAAGTGCTCATCCACCAATTTAGCTTACCTTGTGACATTAACAAAATCATAAAAATGACATCTTGTTATGGGTCAAAAACATGAAAAGTGTGAGATGATTTTGAAAATATCAAAAAATTCCACACATTCTCCTTGTGGGTAGGTAACCACTTTTGGACCATCTGATTGTGTTAGTTGCCTTCAATAATGGGAGGAACACTGATACCTTTCTCACTTTTCAGGTTCTTCCATTCTTGGACGTATCATTGCAGACTACTCCTTGCCCGTCAAAGTTGCAAGAGTTCCTTGTGCATATGGACATTGTGAACAGGAGCAACTCAAAGAATGAACCCAAACTCAAGCAGGAAACTATTTACCACTCAAGTTCTGGCTGCCCCCGTCAATTGTTAGCAGTTGGTCAAGGGCTATCACAATTTTTTAAGCTTGTGGTTTGTATGGGGACTTCTTACCTTTTATGAATAATTCATTTAATACTGCGTGAAAATTCGGGATCGGAAGTAAATGCTTTCTTACAAACCCCCAAACCAAGAAACCCTAAGCAAAAGGAAAAGCAAACCAAGTTGGTGTTCAGTCGTTCATAATGTCTTCTGATGTCCATTTATCTGTTTGTTCACAACCAGATAGTTGTCTGGGTAAGGCTAATAAAAATGCTATTTTGTTTCTTAAAAACTCATGTTACAGTTCCTATATATTTTTTGTTCAGATTGAAAGTTCAATTTCCTTTCAACCTTGGTTTTTCCCATAATCTGGTGTCGTTACATTGTTTTGTATTTGGGTGTTCTCGTGTGTGCATGAATGTTTCCTTTCCACTTGGTTATTTGGGGATCTTTGTTTATTAGGAAGTTAATAAGACATCCTGTTTGAAAGGTGCACTTGAGTGGCAAAGCAGCTTAAGCCTGGATGTCTCAAGCATTAACAAATCAGAAATTGATATGTCTAGCATGCCTCTTTCAGAATTCCATATCCAAGAAATATGGCATCAAGAGATACAGTCGGCTCAGGTCTGCTTTTCCTAACATTTCTATTCAACCATGTTTTGAGTACTATGCTAAGTTTTGCATTCAATCTTTAAGTTCGGGGTTTTATTTGTGATTTTGCTTTGAATATTTAAGTTTGGGGTTTTATTTGTCATTTACATATCCCCCCAAAGGCATTTTATTCATACTTTATTCTGTTCGATTTTGTCCTTTCTTGCTTATTATGGAATTTTAGCATTTTGATGCATGCATGCCCATAGCGGTATTTTTATCCCATGCAGCTTATGGAAATGTGTGTTGGGCAACTAATAATGGTTTTTTGAGTTCTTATTTTGGTTACCCATGTGCTTATTTTGACTTTGGACTCTAAGTCCACAAACTTCCCTGATACCATTCTGGTAGCTTGAAGATTGGAAAAAAGGTTTTGATGTGAATTATTTTTCTAATGATCCCAATAAATTATGAGTTTTCTGGCCATATCTGATTGTTGATATGATTTATCTATCTAAGCTCCAAATGAATTCCCACATGCATATAATTCTTGAGAGGCTGGGTTCTAACAAACATGGGAAAAATGGCAGCCAAATATTCTTCCAGGGATTAAAATCTTTTGATCATGTGTTACTTGCTAATAAAGGATTTTGGCTTTTACTTTTTTGGACTTCTTTCTGGTGTAATTAATTAGTTCCTAAAATATCTAGTTCTTTGTTATGTGGATCAGGAACAAGGAAGAACAGTTGATTTAGTTCTGATCTCTCAATGGGAAAACACCAGCCCTGAGCCAGAGCAGCAGTCAGGTTCACAACAGCTTTTTGTCCATTATTTATGTCACTGCAGGTAATTTTACATAAATATTCACACTTCAATTATTTGACATATCTATATATACAAAGGGAAGAAATCCTCTTAATTTTGTTTTTTTTTAAACTGTTAACATTAATGTGTAGAAAAGCTCAGCAGTGGTTACATCCTATCTACCTTCGAGATTCAATGGTGATTTAATAATTAGTACTTGAATCCCCATCCACATGTTAAGGTAGGATGGGAATCCAATGTTTGTGGGCCTTGACTATATCGACATCTGTAAGCTGGCTCAGAGATAGAGAGGGAGAGAGTATTTCGATGCATTCTCATTTCCACTTTTTAACAAGCGCCAATAACTTGAAATATAGCGAAAGCAAAAAGAAGTACAACTTGTGATGTAGTGACTGCTAAAAGAAATGTGTAATAATGTATCATTGCATTCTCATTTTTAGTACGGACACGCAAAGTCCCATAGAGAGGTGGATGGATGGTCCCCGAATCAGTGGATTCGAGTTTGCCCTTTCTTTGTTGTGCTTCAAGTTAAACTAAGATTAAATTGGAACTGATGTCATCAATGGAGGTTCCTGTTCGAGTTTGTGTTATGGCACCTGGGACTTATGACCTTTCAAATTACACAATAAATTGGAAACTCAGGTCCAGTACGGAGGAAAAATCGGTTTCAGGCTTGTTGGGTCGGAGCTGGGGTAGGAGTCCGGGGCATCCATTCTTACTGTGCTTCAATCTAGTTGATTCATGGTGTTTTAATCACATAGTTGACAAGATCTGAGGTAGAGTGGTGGCTGGTTTTTGTGAGTTCGATAGCAATCGCGTGGCCTGTTTAGCAATCACGTGAATGGTGCCATGATTTTTTGTAAAATAGTTTTGTTAGTTCCATTGATTGCTGGTCAGTTTTATATTTTTCCATTCTTTGCCCTATTTAAAAGCATTTTTTTGGGTGGTGAGAATAAAAGAGAAGATTTAAGCTGATTAAATGGATCTTCTTGGTGGGTCTCCAAGAAAGGAAAACGTGCTGATAAACTAGTAGAAAAGGAAACAAAACTTGTGCTGATTATAGATGGCAGTGTTACAATAGTGCATGCATATTTTGTGTTGTGGCTGGATGGTGCTTCACAATATGCTTGTATGTGCTTTCTCTCTCTCTCTCAGCCAATGTGAGGGGGGCTTGATTGTCTTGTCTCATGTATGTTTCCTTTGAAGGGAAGGTGTGTAATGGTTTAAGCCAAAGTCCATTAATCAATTTAGAGAGTTGCACACCGATGAAAATGGTCACTGGGGCACTAATTTCTTTCAAAGGAACTAAACATCCCAATGTCTTTAGAACTGCAAGGCAACACTGATATGTCTATTTTATCTGACTTTCTTGATGATATTTTTTTCCCAAAATCGGAGTTAAATATGGTTATAAACCACTTGTATTCCGATGCAACAACCAGGACATAGCTAGTATTGAACAAAGGATGAGTTTTTTTTATAGATTTTACTTTTTGTTTGCGTGCCTAATTTTACAAATATAATAAATCGACATGGTTCTTAGTTTTCTAATGAAGTTCTTTAATGTGCCAAGCATGTCATTGACTAAGGCTTCTACCAAAATTTGAAAGGTTTTGATGTCCCAACAAAAAGGTTTTGATGTGAATTATCTTTCTAATGATCCCAATAAATTATGAGTATTCTGGCCATATCTGATGGTTGATATGATTTATCTATCTAACCTCCAAATGAATGCCCAAAATGCATATAATTCTTGAGAAGCTGGGTTCTAACAAACATGGGAGCAATGGCAGCCAAATATTGTTCCAGGGATTAAAATCTCTTGATCATGTGTTACTTTTTAATGGAGGATTTTGGCTCTTACTTTTTTGGACTTCTTTCTGGTGTAATTAATCAATTCCTAAAATATCTAGTTCTTGGTTATGTGGATCAGGACAAGGAAGAACAGTCGATTTAGTTCTGATCTCTCAATGGGAAAAAACCAGGCCTGAGCCAGAGCAGCAGTCAGATTCACAACAGCTTTTTGTCCATTATTTATGTCACTGCAGGTAATCTCACCGAAATATTCAAACTTCAATTATTTGATATAAGTGGAAGAAGGCGCAATGGGTTTTGAAATATCTGCCGAATAGTACTACAAGGCAATCTTCTTTTAGGCGTTCTTTGGTCACCATCATTTTGGGCTCTACAGATCTTTCCCTTTTGTTCTTTGGGGAATTGAATGAGTCCTCTATGGATGGAACTGGGGTTAATCAAAACGTAATTTCAGAGAAACCAAAGGAAGAGACTAGAGAAGGGGAAAAAAGAATAAGATTAGAGACAACAGAGCACAGGAAGATCGTGGAAATTGGAATGAGATCGTACAAACTGTCTAGAGAGAGAATGGAGTTTTGTTTAATGAGAGAGAGTGACGTAATTTATTACATTATTATATAGAGAGAATGTGGGGGGTTGCGTTTATTTTTTTAAAAACAGAGACGGTTTATGTTCGTTTCCTCGGACAAGGAGCAGTTGCTGTTCAAACAACGGTTTTTGTTCATCTACTCCCTCAGTTACTCTGCATCTACTCCCTCAGTCAAAGGCGAGGATTTTTTTTCCTAATAATCATTATTAGATGATTATTTTAAAGTGAACAATTTGAATTTTGAGTTTTTTGACGCTTAGATGTCGCGCCTCAAAAATTGGACTGTTGCTGTTCAATTTGGGAATTTATTTTTTATTCATAGCGAGTACAATTTGGACTTTTTTATTTTTTTATTTTTTTTTATTTTTTTTGACTTTTGTTAGTTATGGGTTGAAGAGATTATATTCCAAAAATTTTAGGTCTTCAAATTAATGTTTTTTTGGGTTTTACCTAAGGGAGTAAATGAACAAAATAATGTAGTTTGAATAGTTGAAAAGGCTTAAACTAAAACATTAGGTGTATTTTGAATACCCATCAAATTTCAAGGGAAAAGTTTATATAGAGCCGAGGCTCTAAACAATCAAATTTGAGCCTACCTCAAAAATTTTACTGGAACAGGTTATTTTTATGTCCAAATATCTTCAAATTGATCATCTCGACATCAAGATGCATGGATATGAGAAAAAACGGATTTCAAGTTTAAGAATAGTTTATTTTACAAGAATAAAAGTGACCAAAAATAAAAGTAATTTTTTAAAAAATATTTTACATGAATCAAAGTGACCAAAATACCCCCACAAAGTTTCGGGTGTAGTTTGGTCAATTTTTTTCATGTAAAACATTTTTTTAATATTTTCGTAGATTCGGCTATTTTTGAAGAACACACGCCTAAAATTTCAACTGATTTGGATTTGTAGAAAAAACATTGAAATTCAAACAAAAACAATTAAAATTCAAACACTGTCGGACATCTGTGATCATCAAATCGGTCCATATTCAATCTGGGCCGTTGGCGAATTTAGCTTATCTACACTAGGCTATACACCCTATCTTTTTCATATATATAGTCGTGGGAGGCAAGGCACACAGGGGATAGG
>NW_006499824.1:1152391-1245040 GCF_000471905.2 Amborella trichopoda
TTAGTAAGTAAGTTACGTTGTCGTATTAATTAACTACTAGATAACTAAACGTACCGACGTATTGGTCTCTCTTAGTCTACTATATATATATATATATATATATATATATATATAGGGGAATGATTTCATGCGACGATTATATGGTAGTATAATGCAACCATTTTCAAAAACCATCTTAAAGACATTTATTTGATACAAATTTTTAACACTCTTTTTATTCTAAAGAACAATCACAAAAAAGAAAATTTTGAAAAAAAACCCTAGAAAGTGTTTTTCTAGCTCAATTAATATAAGTCATCCATTTTAGTGAGATGGTTAGATATAGGCCTCAAAAGGATTTTTTTATTCCCAAAATTTTTATATAGTGTTATCTTCATTAGATTAAGAATGTTGAAAAAGAAAAAAGTGATTTTGAATTTGTTACGGCCTAGATCTTGAAATGCACCAAATGAACGATCGAGATTCATTGTTAGAGTGTACTAATTTTGACCATATATAAGTGCAAATTGAATTTTTTTTTTTTGTAGGATTGGTCGTGGGGATGAACAGAATGTGTGCAAATTTGGGGATTTATTTATTACCAAAATTTGTGTATAGTATTATCATCATTATTAACAATGCTGAAAAAGAAAAAATTGATTTTGAATTTGTTAAGGCCTAGATCTTGAAATTCACCAAATGGACGATTGAGATTCATTGTTGGAGTGTATTAATTTTGACCTAGGGGGCAAATTGAATTTTTTATTTTTAAGATTGATCATGAGGATGAAGAGAATGTGTGTGCAAAATTTAAGGTCCTACAAATGCCAAGAGCATGGTTCACACACGTACGCGCGCACCGCGCACCCATACAGTGGACGTGGCACAATGATGGTGGTGGTGCTGCTGCGGCAGTGCGCTGATCGTGGCAGCGGTGTCAGTGGTGATGCAACAGTGGACGTGGCACAGTGATGGCAATGATAGTGGTTGTTGAGGTGGTGTGCCAGTGGTGGTGAAGGTGGTGGGGTAGAGGTGACTAGGCGGTGGTGGTCTTGTAGTAGTGGTGCTTTTGCACTGGTGGTGGTGGTGGTAGCAGTGGCGGTGGTGCAGTGGTGACAGTGGCGGTTGTGCACTCGTAGTGGTGGTGGAGGTGGTAGCAAAGTGGTTGTCATGGTGGAGGTGGAGGTGGTGGTGGCCGTGGCTAGGAGGTAGTGATAGTGGCTGTAGTGGTGGCGGTATAGGGGTGGCTTGGCACCAGTACTAGTGGTGTAGGGGTGGCTAGATGGTGGTGGTGGTAATGTTGGTTCGTGTTGGTGGTGGTGAAAATGGTGATGATGGTCGTGGTCATGAGAGAGATGGCAGCAGTGGTGGTGGCTGCGGTGGACATGGTGTGGTGCCACAGAGAGAGAAAGAAAGAGAGAGAGGGAGAGCCTAATGGAGTTTTTCATTAAACAACTTTTAGTGGCTTAAAAAAATAAATAAATAAAGTTGGGCCCAATTACAATTGGGTATTAATTCCAATTTGAAATCAAACGTTACTTGAGGTCAAATTGGAGATAAATTTTCAGGTAAGTCCAAATTGCCATTTCACCTGGAAATCAAACGGTGCCAAAGTGTATGGTACTTGTAAAAAATTGATGCAAAAATGTGATAAGGTTCCGCTTAAGCATGAGGCCTTATGATCATGAGGTTGGTTGTCAAGGCTCCGTGAATCAGCTGCTGAATTTGTTTCTCTCCAGTTTAGGAACTCCCCACCGTTTGAGTTATGGATTGTCGTTTCTTTTTTAGTGGTTGAATCTGATTCTTCTGATGTTTTCGAAAGCCCAATCAGAGAGGAGTGAGTTAAACTAACAAACCAATAATACCCCAGGGAATTCCAGTCATGAAAAGAAAGAAAATGACGAGCTAATGTTTGTGCTGAAGTAATGAAAACCAGCAGCTGGTCATCTGCTTGTATTAGCAAATTTTGCAACATCTTAACAATATGATCTCGACGTCCTTTTGTGGCTCCAGGTGTCCGAATGAATATGCATAGTAACAGCCACCTTCTTTTTTCCCTCAAATGGAGCTTAGGAATATTATCCTAAAAGATAAAGAGTCTCTCACCGTATGTAAGAAAAATTAAAATACATGTACTAAAAATCACTAACATACACAGAATATAGAAGCATGGACAACATCTCATATATTTGCAATCACAGCGTTGCCCCAGTTAAAAACATATGCATGGTTACTGAGTAGTGCCCTTGTATTTGATGTCTGACTGATTTACACATATGACACATGAAGAAGCCATGCTGAATACACCAGAAGATCTTTAAAGTAAATAAGCCAAATTGAGTAAAAAGAACCAAAGACTAAATGTAAGTGTAAAGCAACCCAACTGAAAATATGAAGACAGAAAGATGGTACCTATTTTAACTACCATCCTGACTGTCATGTATTAACAAATACTACTTCAGTATTTTCGGATCCATTGCACCATCGTTTAGCAATGAAGGTAACTGGTCAGTATTGAAAAGGTCTCCAAATCTGTTGATTGGCTGTTCATCCTCAGTAGAGACTACAATTGGGCCTGTCAAACAATTAAAGAAATACATATATTAATCGCAAGGGGTAAGAAGCTAAAACAGCTGATTGATCTTCTCATTTGCTCATATTCAAATTGATCAGATATCACAATAATCATGAGAATTATCAAAAGAACTACAAAAATGTAAAAAAGTGCATGGAAACCAGGTAGTTTCACAAAGAAAGTATTATATTAAAGAAATTCCACAACTTACAGGCTATTGGGTGATCAAAAGCTTCATGGTCTGAAAAGGATACAGTATGTAAAAGTGCCCTATTGAAGACCCGAAACCATGGTGACATATATTCTGGTTCTGCCATTGCACCAGAAAGTGAAAAAGGGGAGAAAAAAGTAGTACTATGTGAGATAATAAAAGTAGCTTAATCAGACATTAAGAGATCCTCTTAACAGTCAAGAATTTCATATATGAGAGAGAGAGAGACAAAGAACATTCGGATGGGTTGAAAGTCCAAATTAGACTTTTCAAATCAAATGCCAATTAAACACATCAATTTAGTTGCACAAACTTGCTAGATTGTTTTGAAAAGTAAAAAAGAAAGTTGACTTTACTTGGTACTATCTTTTCAAGTTGTGGAGAGTCATCTTGAAAGTCATTTAAAGCCTTCTCATTTGCATCACTGACAACCTTCTTCAAATGCTTTTCTGAATCCTCAATATTCGGTTGACAGATATCAGAAGCATAAACCAAACGCAATTTGAAAGTCCGTAGACGATAGGGCTGATCGCTTACAGTACGTACTGGAACTGCAAATTTAAAGCACCAAATGAATCATTTAATTGTCCTAGCAAGTTATTCTACTAGTTCAATAGTACTAATGGAGATATCCAAGCAAGATTAAAACACCCATATAAATAGCCAAACTTATATATCATAGCTGTGATATTTACAAGCAGATAAAGTGGCATATAGAGAATCAAGTCACGTTATCCCACCAACATTAACCACAAGAAATAAATACAATATGTGTATGCATTATGTGCTTTTGAGAGAGATTTATGACACATGTAGACACAAGACATCATAAAACATATCATTGAAGAGTAGGCCTTTTTTCAAATTGCTGAAAAGCAGATTCATGAGAGCTCCTCACTATCAATATTTCCGAAAACTGAAAATGGTTGTAGCATCTAAATAAGAGTCAAGTTATTCTTTTGACATGCTTCTTCCACAAGTTGGGTTCGAAGCACCATGATAACAGGAGTTATCTCATCAAATAGCATTCTATCCAATAGAGAATTAGTCCCATCTAACTTCTCTTCTGGTGGTCCAGACCTTGTACCCAATTTAGACGAACTCTTTGTTATTGTTATCCTACAAAGACAAAGCACACACAAATTTAACCATGAGCCAATTAATCTCAAATTACCTTGATGAGAAAAAGAGAGAGAGAGCGATTGATTAAGAACCAAACAAATTCAAGTTAAAAGAACATCAACCACCAGTTAAAACTACAATAAATATTGTTCTGATGAAATTCTATCTGCTTAATAAATAAATAACTGAAAAATCAAATATATATAAACACATCAAATTCAATGCATAGATTTATATGCACATAGCCAAGTAAATCCATAACTACCAATTTTGAGTTGATAATAGCCAAATTTAACTGAAACTTTGGCTTGCATTCGATTAAGCTTTGAGCCATAAAACACATAAAAAAGTACACGAAAACCCAAAATATTAAGACCCCGTTTGATAACTTTCTTGCAGTTTCTCTAGGAATTTCTGGGAATCCCTAAGATTATAGAAAGAGCAAGTGGAGCTATACCGGCAAGTCGGGGACCTACTCGAAAAGGGGTTCATCCGAGAAAGCATGAGTTCTTCTATGGTGCAAGCCTTGTTGACCCCAAAGAAATATGGTTCGTGGGAAATGTGCTAGACAAGTTGGGATGCGCCCAACTGTTTTCCAAAATTCACCTTATAAGTGCCAAGTAGAGACCACCAAATCCGAATCAAGCCCAATGACTAGTGGAAAACAGCGTTAAAAACATGTGGACTGTTAGAAAAGCTAGTCATGTCATTAGGCCTCAGCAATGCACCGAGTACCTTCATGAGAGTAATGAATCAAGTGTTTCAACCCTTCATTGGTAAATTTGTCGCTATTTATTTTGATGACATCCTTGTTTATACCCAAAACCGAATAGATCATGTTGATAATTGAAGGGCAGTTTAACCATACTTGGAGTTGAAAAGCTTTACATTCACTTCAAGAAGTATGTTTTTAGGCTTGTTTGACCTCTTCAGGTGTTCAGGCAGATGAAAACAAAATTAAGATGATCCAAGATTAGCTGACGCCCATAACCATCCAAGAGGTACGGAGTTTCATGGAGTAGCCTCTTTTTATCAGCGTTTTAAATTTCAGCACCAATGCAACACCCTTAACTGAGTGCCTAAAAAGAGGCATGTCGGAAAGAGCTTTCAGCTTATCAAAGAAAAGCTATTGACAGCACATGTGGTCACACTGTCCGACTTCGAGAAAGTGTTCGAGCTTGACTGTGATGCTTTGCTTATTGACATCAGTTGAGTGCTCACTCCAAGGACGCCCCATCTCCCTTGGGCATTGGCAGCATTATCTCATCCAGAGGGAGTTCACATGAACTTGGAGACCATGAGGCACTTAAGTATATAAACAACAATGGAAGCCTTAGTTAAACACAAGCTAAATGGATGGCTTCTTACAAGAGTGCAGTTCCATGTCAAGACACAACACCATGAGTGCACACATCCTTGGGTTTGAGGAGATGGAGTTAAACCAAGATGATCTAGATTTTGTAGAGGTGTGGAGATCATAGGAGGGCAGAACAACCTTCTTACTCCATAATGGACTTTTCTTTAAAAAACACGTTTGTGCATTCCTAATAGCCTCTTTGAGAGTCTATCATTAAAGAACTGCAAGCCAAAGGTTTGGGGAAGACATTTTGGCCATGATAAACTAGTTCCTTGGTGGAAGACAAGTACTTCCACAAAAATAATCAAGACGTGAACCACCTAATGAGGCATGCCATAGGTGTCAAATTTGCAAAAGACACCCATAAAATACATGTTTGTACACTACCCTTACCGTCCCTAAATCACATGGGATGATATAAGCATAGATTCTGTTATTGGCTTGCCAAGGACCAAGGTTTTAAAAAACGGATCAGTGGCGCGCATCGTCCATCCAAAAAAACGGGTTGGATCGGTGATCCGGATCAGCCGGTTTCAGCCCAAAAAAATTCAAAAAAACATTAAAATTTATCAAAAATCTAGTATTTTAAGTTTACAAAAAAAAAGGTATTACATTATGGATTTCCATTATTTTACCGAAAATACATAAATAATGAGAACCCATATCATGTGTAAGAGTTTGTTGACCATTACATTCATTTCATAGATGAAATGTAGTTTAAAATGCACTCTAACTCATATTTTTTTTGCCTTTTAATATTCTCTAGTGTCACTTATGGTGGTAAAGATAAGGAGTCTTGTCTACTCATTTTTACTTTTTCTCTTTTCTTGAGAAATTAATTTATTGAATCAATTGTTTATTTATTCATATTTTTATTAATGTTCTATCTCTCTAGAGGTGATGTATTTAATTGATCCCTTTAGTGGTGTCATTTTCATTTCTATTCGTATTTAATTTTAACTCATTATTTGCTTGAAAATATTGGCCTCACTTGCTCTCCATTGATTTAGCATATTGATATTGAAAACATTTGCCTCTTTAATATAAATTTTTTTTGGGGTGGTAACCTAGTACCCAACTTGTTCTACTTTAACATGCATGAGAATGTTGCATGAAAAAAAGTATTTTTCTTGATGTATAGGAATGCAGATTAAATGGAAAAGAATTAGCCACCAAAAAAATGGAAAAGAACTAGAGAGAGTGTGTATTTTGAGTCCTATCTCGAGAAAACAGTCCATCCTTCGCCACCCAATCTGCACCCTAAGCCCACTGATTTATGTCCAAGATCATAACTAAAGCACCCTATTTATTCTTTAAAATGACTTAAAAAGTCTTAGGCCTCTTAAGTAATTTTGCAAGAAACTTCATTAAAACTAGGAAAAGATATGCAATAGTTTATAATTAATTCCGCCATTTCAAGAAAAGAGCAGGGCTTAATTGGTAGCGCTTGACGATTTGCAACGCTACGTCCTAGGCTCAATTCCTACCAAGGATAGAGGCCCTCTCCTCACTGACTCACCCAAAAAAAAATAAAAAATTATGTCATTTGTTTTGATTTAAGTTCTAAAAGCTATCCTATGTTCCTAACGAAAAATGTAAATTCAAGTATCAAAATTCTAGTGTTCTACTTGATAAGTCGAGATTTAGTGGAAAACTGCATTTGATTTTAGCGCAACCTAATGTCTTTCACCATTAATAAGAAAAAACAAAGTTCTTATTAAAGGTGAGAGATATTGGGTCATTTAAAGGATTTTGGGTTTTTTAACTTAGAAAAAGATAACTCAAAAACCTATTATATCTCACCTTTAATTAAAAAAAATATAAAGTTCTTATTAAAGGTGAGAGATCAATGGGAACATAGTAGTAGAAGGAACCATTAGCATAAATGAGGGTAGAGATCATAGATACATTCATAGGATTAGGATATCATAAATGAAAGAAGCTTTCAAAAGGATGAAAAAAGAAAAGGCTTTAGGACCATATGGTATCCCGATAGAGGTTTAGAAGTGTATGGGGGAGATTGATATTCACTGACAGACCAAATTGTTCAGTATGGTGTTGAGAACAAAGAATGCCAGATGAATGGAAAAAAAGTATTGAGGTACCTATATACAAGAATAAGGGAGACACACGGAATTGTACGAACTATAGAGGGATTAAACTTATGAGCCACACTATGACGCTCTAGGAGAGAGCGATTGACCAACAACTGAGACATGAAATGAGTGTATCAGAAAATCTATTCGGTTTTATTTTAGGGAGGTTGTGACAGAGACTATTTTCCTACTTAGGCAACTGATTGAGAAGTTTAGGAATGTTGATCTAGAGAAATATTATAATAGAATAACTTGAGATTTGATTTAGTGGGTGTTGGAAAAGAAGGTAATCTCTAAACACTATAACAACTTGGTGAGATATATATACGATGGAGCGTAGGGGTGGCAATGGGTCAAGACTGGGTCCAGGTCTAGCTAGTTTTGGACTCGGATCCGACCTGTCGGGTCCAAAAGTTGGACCCATGCCCGTACCCGTCAGGTTCCGGGTCCACCCTGTCGGGTCCATTGCCACCCTCACTATGAGCTTCCTTTTGTGTAGCCTACAATGGTGAACAACAGAGAACTAATTTTTGAGGGGTGGGCGATTAGAGAGAGAGAGAGACATTTGAGATGCAGAGAGAGGGAGAGAGTTGTGTCTCCAAGAAACTGAGAGAGGGAGAATTGCATAGAGGGAGGATGACAATGGGGTTTAGCTGTTAAGGGAACTAAGGAAGACGAAAAGTATTGAAACGATTTTAGGATTGGGGCATTGGCGTTTAGGTAATCTAAAAATTAGAGTCCGGGTACCCGTTGGGTCGGGTTTAGTAGGACCAATACCTGAACCCAGGACTAGGACCCGGACCCTAACCGCTTGTCCAAAACTTGGACCCATACCTGGACCCATGTCGGGTATACCCAGCTCGTATAGGTCGGGTCTGAGTCCATTGCCACCTCTAATGGAGCGCTAACTAGTGTATAAACAACTAATGGAGAGATGAGTGAGTTCTCAGTGACAATAGGTCTACATCAAGGGTCAATGTTAAGCCCATACCTTATTTTCTTAGTTATGGACGACTTAACTAGGCACCTAGAAGATGAGGTACCATAGTGCATGTTGTTTGCAAATGACATAGGTTTGATTGATGAGACCCGAAACAACGTCAACATAACATTAAAACTTTAGAGGGATGCTCTAGAATCTAAAGGTTTTAAAATTAGCCGGACTAAGATAGAGTATATAGAATGCAAGTTTAGTAATAATAAATATATAGACGATGACGTAGTTAAGATTAACGGCCAGGAAATACCAAAAAGAGCACCCTTTTAATATCTTGTGTCGATATCCAAGAAAATAGAGAGATTGAGGAAGATGTCACACATAAAATTAGAGCTAGGTGGGTGAAGAGAAGATGTGCAACCAGAATTTTATGTGATCGCCGCATACCAATGAAGCTGAAGGGCAAGTTCTATAAGACAATTATGAGACCAGCTTTGCTCTATGGGACAGAATGTTGAGCGGTGAAAAACAATATACCGATAGAATGAGTGTAGTGGAGATGATGATGTTGAGTTGGATGAGTGACAAGACAAGAAGAGATAGAATTCGAAATAAATACATTAGGAAAAATTTACGTGTGACACTAATAGGTGATAAGATGAGATAGAGTAGACTTACGTGGGCTGACCATGTGGCGCAGACTCAGTGCAACACCTGTTAGGAGGTGAGAGTTAGTTCAAGTGGAAGGCTCAAAAAAGATAAAGGGAAGGCCCAAAAGGACATGGTTAGAAGTAGTGAGAAAATAAATTGGCACTTATGGCCTCACTAAAGGTATGACCTTTAATAGAGCATATTGACAAACCAGGATTCCTGTAACCGACCCCAATTAGTTGAGAAAGGGCTTTGACGATGATGATTAAAGGTGAAAGATAATATGTCATTTAATCCCACAATAGTATTTATTGTATATAAAAGTTTACCTCCGAAAAGAGAACAAAGCTTGCCCTTAACAGTGTCAAAGAAAAGAATGAAGCTTGTTGTGTAAGTGAGAATGTTGGGATGGCTTAATTCCACATAGGGGATATCTTCTTTAAATAAGAGTCTCAGAAAACTTTAAATAAGAGTCCCACGATAACCTTTTGGCGTGAAAAGCTTGTAAAGTGAATGGGGAGCCTGTGTAACCAAAGGCACCCCATGCACTAACGCGGTGGGTCCAAGTAAATAAAAAAAAAAAATCAATTTAAAATAAAAAATGGCCAAATTCAAAAGTGAATTGGCCGGTTCTCTTGTGACAGAACCGGTTGGTTCTCTAACATATTGGTTGATTTGTTAGTGAACCGGTCGGTTTTTAGAGAGAACCGGTTGGTTCCCAATATATTAGGGAAACTGGAACAATTCCCCTTATTACCAATCCAGATCAGGTAATTTCGATCTAGATTGACGCTTTTTAAAACCTTGCAAAGGACCTAATGAGGCATGGACGCCATCTCTGTGGTCATTGACCGATTTTTTGAAATGACCAATTTCACCCCATGTAAGAAGACTGTGGATGCATCTTATGTTGCGAATCTATATTTTTGAGATGTGGTTAAACACCATGGCAGCCCTATGAATATTAATTTGGACCAAGACACAAGTTTCTTAGCCACTTTTAGTGGGCTTTGTGGAAACATCTTGGGATTACTTGCATTATAGTAATGCTTATAATTCTCAAACAGATGGTCAAACAAAAGTGGCTAACAGAACATTTGGCAACCTATATCAATACTTGTTAGGGGAGAGACCCTAAATAGTGGGATATCGTCCTACCACAAGCCGAGTTTGCTGACAACTCAATGGTGGACTGTTCAACCGACAAGACTCCCTTTGAGGTGGTATATGGGCAAGTCCCTACACACTATGTCGGCTTTATCCCTTTGCCAAAAAAAGTCCAGACAAACAAAGCATTCTAATACCTCACTGAGTCTATGGTGAGGATCCATGAAGAAGGTCGTAGAGAGCCCAAGGCCAATAATACAAAGTACAAGAAAATGGTGGGCACAAATCACTGAAAGCTGATTTTCATAGAAGGAGACTTCATGTGAGCGTATTTAGAGAAATAGAGGTTTCTGGTAGGCACTTACAACAAGCTCAAGGAGAAGAAAGTCGGACCCAGCAACATATTGGAGAAAATTAATGACAACTCCCACAAGATCGAGATGTTACTGAACATCCACACTCACCCTACTGTTAATGTAGATTTGACTGAATATTATGGTTTCCACGTCCACTTGTGTACACTCTTTGATTCAGATTCAAGAGTTATGGTATATTCGAGTCACCTTCTATGAGACATCTTTTCAATGGCTTGGGAGGGTGCTATCATCCCCTTCCATTATTCACGCCTTGGTTGGTGGACAGGTCGTAGTCCATATTTTTCATGATTCGATGAGCCTGAGGGCTATATAGTTTCCATTGCGACTTTGAAACTCCATCTTTCAAGGGAAGAGCCATATATTCGTCTTGATGTTCCCCCTTAAATCTTGCTTTCAGAGGAGAAACTGACCATGCTGCTGCAGGTATGATGGAAGTGAGAGGCTTATCCCCCATTTCAACATCTAAGCCCTTAAAAGCTTTGATCAAGGCTTGTCCGATTCCGTGATTGTCATCAAAGTCACTTTCACCTTTCAACATCTCTTCAAGCTAGGAGTCTGGATTTTCGAGGTTATAGAACCTGGCATCCACATAATGGGATTCCACCTTGGTAAACGGCATCTGGTCAGCATAAACTTGTGTTGTTTCCATTCATTGAAGTATTTGAAACATTGGTGAAGGGTCGAGGGAACGACGCCATTGTCATGTAGCTAGGGGCGTCCCAGCAGCACATTGTAGGAGGCCTCGATTTCAAAAACCTGAAATGTAATATATGCTTCCAGTTCTCTCATTTTGAATTTCAACTCAATACTCCCTATGGCTTTCTAAGTAGCTTGGTTGAAACCCTGTATTATCATATGTCTTTGAAGGTCCTTGACATCCATCCCTACTGCTCTCAACATTTTTAGAAGGAGTAGGTTAACTACCGACCCTCATCTATCATTATTCAATTGATGTAAACACCGTGGAGGGTCCCAGCTATCACGAAAGGGCGGTTATGAGATTTAGTCCCCAACTGCAACTTGGCATCAGAGAAAGTAACTGGCATGACATTGGCTAGAACTGCCTGGTTAAGCTCAACCTAATCAACCTCATCTTGGAACTCTTTTGGGGATGAAAGGGCTTGTATGAGAGATGCCCGGAGTTCTTTAAAATGCATGAGAGTGTCGTAGGCGCTTATAGCGACAAGTATTCTTCACAGGTGAGATGCCATGTTATCCTCATTAGCCTTTCCAGTTGGTAGTTGTTTTACATGACCGGTATTTTAACCGAGGGCATCACCTTTTTGTGTGTGACGTCTTTGGGTGGCTTCATTTTAGCAGTTCTCCTCTCGAACTTTAACTCCAATTGCAAGGCCTGGGGTTCAGGATTGACTTCCACTTCCGAAGTCATATTACAAGCAGCTTCCTTTGAGGCTTCATTCACCATTCCTTGTTCGTGAAGGCCATTCATTATCAAAGGCCTAGGCATGAAATCTTTAAAAGGGTATGGTGGTAGGACCGGCTGAGGATCCCTCTCTTTCGCGCACCTTATTTTTTTCCTGCTTTGACTTGCTACGCCATTAGACGAAGAAGGGGGGACTTCCTCTTCATACTTTGGCGTTATCTGTATTTGTAATAGTGTTGTCTCCAATGTGTCTAATCCAGCTCTTTTCAGAGCTTTGAATTGCATCCACTGTTTTTCTTGTGACTAACATACGTAGTCCAACCTGTTCTGAAACCTCCTCCATATCTGCCGAAGATTTAAGGGTCCTAGAGTATTTGAGCATAACTCGAAGATCTCTGGGTGAGGATACCCTCAACCTTTTCCAATATAGGGACCCGGCTGACACGATGCTTTGAGGAAACATTGGACAAACCACAATCTCGTGGTCTATTTGATATTGTATCATGTCTTTCACGAGCCAACAATTCTCCAACCCATGCACATGATAATCATGATATCGACAATACGACCAATTTCTCGAGGCATTTCTTCTTATTGATCTTTTCCTGCTCCTCAAAGGGGTGATTAGTCATGCAACCTTGATCTAGTTATATATGTATGATACCATAGCATAATCAAAGGCGTAAGGCTTTCGATACGAGGAGCCCTTTATTACTCTGGAGGATCCGCATTCATCAGCACCAGAGACACCAATGTTAGCTGCTACAGTTTCTAATGTGGGTACCTCTTGCTCATCAGGTTTGAGCCTCCTTTATTTGATAAGATTCTCAATGATATCCTTCAAAGGGAAGCAGTCCTTCACCAAGTGTCTCTGCATGTGGTAGTACACATAGTAGTCGGGTTGATCAGTCTCGACTTGATTAGGTTATTTTGGTGCAAGGAGAATAATGGTCCATGTCGCTAAGAAGTTCTCCAATATTTCAGGAACCTGATCCCTGTAAAAGAAGTACTTCTTAAGACGTTCATGGAATGTCTGTTGTCTCGCTCTTTGTCCCCCTCGCCCTCGACCTGACAGCCGAGAAGTATCATAGTCCTTGGGAAGTTGGTAGCTCTTCCTGCTCCCTCCTTGGGCGACTACTGAGGTAGTCATAGAAGTCTTAGCCTGAGTGACCTTGGCTTTGCCCTTATCAAGTCCTCTTCTAATGATCACTGGTTTCGGACCAAGCTCAAAGCTTTCCATTAGGCTCTCAAGGTTGATTGTCATGGGCACCAAATCGTTAAATGTCTAGGCGTTAGAAGAGGGTCTTAAGATCTCCGTCACATGTTCTTGATGTACATATGCACCTCTTGAAGCTCAAGAAGAGGGGCTGCCTGCCCCATGCTGAGATTCTGCCATCGGGCATGTATTGTTGCATAGATCATGGTCCTTGTGCTTCGTGTTAAGAAGCTTGAACAAATAGACATCCCTTTCTATCTTGTGGAAGCGTGCCAAGAATGCTTCTTGCATTTGCTTCCACATGAGTATGGTCCCAGCAAGTAGTTGTGATTACCAGTCTTGATAATGACTAAATAAACTGTCGCTTCAGGAGTTATTTGTTATTGGCCATGTCTGCACAAACTGATTCAAAGTAGGCTAAATGCTGATGAGGGGAACCTTGTTCCTCAAACTTTGGAAACTTGGGGCATTGATACCCTACGGGATAAGGTACCTCGTCAACGTACGTTGGATACGGTTTCTGGTTCATATCTATCAGTCATACACCCGGGAGATGTAGTGATTGAAAGCTTACCATCACCAAGTCTCATACCGTTTCGGCGGTCGAGGTAGTATTCTCCTGGGGCAACTACGAGTTGGGCTAGGTTTGTGTATTGTTGTCCTGAAGGATCACGTGAAGCAGCGATTACCCAGGCTGCTTTTAGTGCTTCAAGTTCAGCCCCTTGCGTTTGGAGTTCAATTTCCCTTTGGGCCAACATGGTCATTTGACGTTTCAGTTCTTCAGACTCAACCGGGTTATTTCCTTCTCCGGCCATCATTACATTTGCAATAGGTTCTTTCATTGGTGATCTTGAAGATGTACTATCCAAGATTGGCATGGCAAATTCCAGCAATTCAAAGGGGAGCACTAGAGTTTTGGTAGGCACAAAGGAGGCCTTTTGTGCCTCAGTAATGCTATGGTTAACATGGGGGTTTATGCCAGCCTGTTGGTGTTTTTTCGTCCTTTTCGTGAGAGGCTTAATAAGTGGGGGTCCCTCATTAGACGTGAGAGATGATATATCGTCAAACCCCAGGCAATTTTGTCCTCTATCGACATTCATCCTCATTGTTCTTCTTTACATTTATTCCCGTTACATTGCATGATCATACCTCAAAGAGACTGTCCCCCATATCATATATGATCTCTTTCCGGGGACATCAGGTTCAAATTCGTGAATCCTGACCACATCTTACCCATGCGAAGGTCGTTTGATTGGGAGGCTTTTCTTGCTCTATCACGAGCATACTGGTCAAGAACCTCGCATGTGTACTTAAGGACTATCCTCATATGTGCCTTCTGAGCTCGCATGTACCTCTTAGATTCAGCCTTAAGGACAAAGGGAGGTTCGTAAATGTCTGGCATCGGGTGCGAATCATTGTCACGAAGATGCTCAACTGCCAGCATATGAGTAGGCATATGGTAAACCGGATTGGTTAGTATTGCAAAGATTCCTAACCTATGGTTGATGGGCGTATTGCAAGCCAGGTAGGTTAATATCACAAGGATGCTTAACAACTTACGTATGAGTGGCATATGGTAAACCAGATAGGTTAGTATTGCAAAGATTCCTAACTGCCAGTTGATGGGCGTATTGTGAGCCAGGCAGAATTATATCGTGAGGATGCTTAACCGTCGGCGTATGACTAGCATATGGTAAACCAGACAGGTTGCTATCGAGAAGATTCCTAACCGCCGGTTGATTAGTGTATCGTGAGCTAGGCAGGTCAATATCATGAGGATGCTTAACTGCCGGCATATGAGTAGGCATATTGTGAGCATGACAGGCCAGTGTCACGAAGACCTTTAGCCGCCGACCTATGAGCAACATATTATGGGCCAGGCAAGCTAGTGTCACGAAGACCTCTTACTGTCGGCTTATGGGCAGCATATTGTGAGCCAGGCAGGCTAGTGTTAGAAAGAACTTTGGCCGCCGGCCTATGGGCAGCAGATTGCGGGCCAAGGAAGCTAGTGCCACGAAGATGTATAACCGCCGGCCTATGGGTAGCATATAGCAAGCCAGTCAAGCTAGTGTCATAAAGACCTCTAACCATTGGCCTATGTGCAGCATATCACGAGCCAGGCAAGCTAGTGTCACAAAGACCGCTAATCGCGGCCTATGGCCAGGTGCTAACGTGTGCTGTATCCTTATGATCAAGGGCGAAAGTCTTGCATTATGTTGTGTAGAGGTTCTACTGCGTTCAGCAAGAACCTTGTAAAATGGCTTCGCTTTATGCCTACCAATGTGACATCTTCTATTCGCAGCCTATCGACCTGAATTGGATAGTTGAAGACTACTCTCAGCAACTTAACACCCAAGATGAGATCGGCTTTAGGCCAGGATTCGAGCCCCACCGTGCCCTTCGCCATCTGCCTACACTATCGCGATGCATCCTTTTTCCTCTCTGCTCTTGGTCCAACCATTGTGCTGATAAAGGAACACTAGCCTGCCTGTCAGCCTAAAAGCTGTGAAGGGGACATCCACTATTCCCACTAGAAAGGATGTTGTGAGAGCAGCCATCGATGAAGTTAAATTTGACGACCTGTGTTTAAACGTAGGGGTTCGTTCATCAAGGTACATAGAAGAAAACGTGAGAGTGAATGAGAGAGTGACTGTAACACTGGACGTATCTTAGAGAAGCTTTATTTCCTATACCCAACCAAAGATGAAGGATGAACTGTTCCCCAGTGGAGTTACCAGAGATTTGGATGCTCTGAAAATGCGACATTTTTTAAAAATAATTGAAATGCTTAAACAAACACTAGACTCCAAACCATTAACCAGAGGACATCACATTTGGGGCCAAACTCGCCCTGGCAGTTCCATGTTACAAAAACACATGGTTTATATTATATGTTGGGAATAAAACAATTCAGGAGGTTTAATCATTTGTTATAATTTACATCAGCCAAAGAAAAGAAAATAGGTCGAAGACCCTTGATTCAGGCCTTCAAACCTATACATTTGTTTCTAGGAAAAAAGATAGACAGACTCATCAAAAGAGGAAAATAATACTAAAGGGCATACAGCTCGTGTACCTGTTTTAAGCATAGGGATACTAATCCTCAGGTTTGATCATCCTTCGAGAGCGGGCTTCAAGTGGATCGCAGGAAAAAACAAACCTCTCTCTCTCTCTCTCTCTCTCACTATGTATCAATCATGCTCAGAGAGTAGTCCTCTATCGAAATTATCTTTCTTTCTCGCTCTGTGTTTCTCACTCAATTTCTCTTAGTTTCACTCTTACTAAAGCCAGGAACCGAGTGTCTTAACTAATGTATGTAGCAAAGAAGAAAATGTGAACCCCTCTCTGATCGAGAGATGGGTCTTTATAGCATTCACGAGCTAATAAAAATTAATGTTCAATCGATAATCACGAAGTTGTGATCTTTTAATCTGCATCCTTCATCTTCATTTGATACTTATCTTGATTTTCATCTCTGCGTCCATCTGCATCTTCTCATCTTTATCTTCACGCTAATTTTCATATTCGCGCTTATCCATATGCGTCGATGACAATAACACGATTTTATTTTTGATGATTTTATGGATTAAGATGGATTAATCTGTTCTCACAGGTATCTTTCGGTGATGACTATCCACTTGGAACAATGCTCATCTTTTAATTTGAATTCACATATCTCTTAATTATTAAGTTTATCTCTTGAGAAAAATCAAGGATCCTGGTACGTCTATCACTCGTACGTTGAGCTTCTGCAATCGCAATCTGACACATCTTCGTAGACTCTCAGTCTCTTCCTAATGGTAAATCCATTGATCATGCAATTTGGATGGATGAAAGAGGACTCAAAGTCGGACGCAATGGCTCTAGTCTTTTTCAAAATGGATCACAAATGAGAGAGATACGGTTCATTCAAATCACTACATTTTTGTTGGAAATCGCATAAGCAATGACATGAAATTGTAGATGCAACCACTTCCAATGTATAAAGCAATCAACGCTACGCCCTTTAAGGGTGATAAAAAATTGAGTCAATAATCCAATGGCCCTGGTCCCATGAGAAAATTCCTCTTCTCGAGAGAGAAATCTTAATTTTGGTGACTGCACGAGGTATAAAGTATTTAAGGCTCCAACTGCCGAGGTATGCGAATGATGAGTCAATTCACCTACGATTGCTATGAAACTTCAAGATGAGGGCTATAATGCCTCAACATGGGTCCCATAAGGTTTCGGCTTAATCCCTAAAGCCCTCAATTTTGGGGTGTCGATTAAGGCATATCTTAACTTACAGTGGATATGGATATAGGTTAAGCTAAGTCCAAATATTGCCCAAGTTATATCATTCCTAGACTTTAAGGCATATTAGGCCTACATGTTTAATTTCAAAGATTTACCTCAAGATATCAACATATGGCAAGGTTTCCTTACTCTCCGACTATTCAAACCCCAAATTCTCAACTAACGACAAATTAAATGAGTCACGTCACATATTACCCAAAACTTCCACAATATCTAGTGGAGACGCATACATATGCCATGGGAGTATATGCATCCCAGAGTTTCATCTCAAATTGAAACATCTACATGATCTCTCATCATATAGACTTACAGTCATGATGAACATGTATAATTGATGATGGGTTTAGAAAAATATGTACATCAAACCGCATCAGGTTCCTCCACATATCAAATGGATAGGCATATCAGGGCCTTAAAAGTATATATATCCTAGAACTTATCTCACAATGAGATGACTTGAACATGCTTAATTGACGAATTATTGGTATCATATCTCTTATCAATCATAAGTCAGGACATATAGGGGTTGACTAACGAGTCAAGGCTCTGAAGGAATATTGGGGGCTCTGTATGATGAATCTTAGGCACATCATATCTTTCATATTTTCATATGATGGAGCATATATGAGCAAGTGTTATCAAGGACCATGCTCGTATTTTATCGACCGTTAGTTAAGCCAATTACCCAGCGTACATGGCCGATTTTGCTTTATATTTGACATCTTCAGTCTATCAGTCCTTCATTAGAACATACTTAGTCTTATATGAGGACTAAGAAACATGTTTATTATCCAAAATATATCTTCAAAAGCCAAGCTTGTCGAGCATATATATCTTTAATCCAAGGTCTATTAAGAGAGCTTAATGAGCGTTTGTTACGATTTGCACTTTTCCATATCAATATCTTTATCAAGCATCGATTAAAATATACGTAGCCTCATATAAGGACTAGAAACATACTCAGAGAAGAAGAGATAATGCAGCATCTTTCTGGTCACCCAAGTGTCGTTACTTTGAGAGCAGTGTATGAAGAGGCAGATTCTTTCCATCTCGTTATTTAGTTATTTATACTCAGGTGGTCTCTTGCTCGATGAAATGTTGATGAAGGGGTACTACTTTGAACAAAGGGCGGCAGTTTTGATAACATAATTGGTTTTGGTTATAAAATATTGTCATTAGATGGGGATTGTGCACCATGACATAAAGCCCGAGAACATTTTTCTTACAATGTCGGGGAAGATGAAGCTCGCTGACTTTGGCTTGGCTGTCCGAATTACTAGTAGTAATGGTCCTTGATTATTTTTTTCATTTTCCTAAATGTGTTGTTTTCCAAAGTTACATGTGATATCCAATTTTGAAATCATGACAGCATTGTTTATGTTATGCCAGCTGTATGTTTCCTAATAGGAAGTTTTTGTACGACTTTTGCCTAATTCATGAGTTACGATATATTGTGGGAGATCTGGTTTGGCATGTAGATGCCCCAAGATGTGATTGTGGGTATATGAAAGTAGCAGTAGCAAAGTGGGTGAAATTCAAAACCCACCAAAAAAGATAGCTACTGATACTGCAAAATCCTCGACCTTGAGATGCATAGAAATAAGAAATTGACTTCAGGTCCTAAAAATAGCGCATCTTGTAACACATTATTAGAACGGTTCATTTTCAAGATCTCCAAATATTTATAATCTAATTGATTTACACTATTCTTAGAGCTTTAGATTTTTTTCATTCGGCACAAACATTTTTAGTTCATCACAAGAGTTTCGCACACTAGAAATACATCTTTTGGCACACTTTGGAGGCATGCCTTACTTAGCTTAAGGTTGACTCCTTACACAAACCATGCCCCAATAAAATGGTTTTCGAAGCCTTCTATTGTATGTACCGGGACTAGTACGCATCGCTCCTACGTCTAGCAACAAATACTGCATTATGTAACACATTTTCTACACCATCCACTTTCAAGAGCTCACAGATCCACTTGGTTGCAAGGGGTATTGTTAAGTGATGCCAACTTTGATATTTGAAAAAAAGTTGAAATAAAAGTCTTGAACCTTGTGTAAACAGCATGACAGTATATATATTCAAATAAATTTTTTTGAAGAAACTATGTTTTGTGATTCTTAAGATGTGAAAGCGTACTTGTCAAAGACTGGAGTTCCATGGTGACTTCCGGATCTCCATTAGATAATCAGTTCGCATAGAACTCACTCATTGGTTTGGCTGAAACTGAATGAATGAGGCTGGCTGTTAGGCTGATCTGTTTTCTTATATTCACTTTTGATCTGGAATGTACCGTAAAGGAATGTACATCGTTGGATTCCAATGGGTCATGCGGTTTGGGTGGGCTTCCTTTTTGTTTTATGTAACTTGAACTTTCTATTGCCTAGGTGAAGTTTTCTCCACTCATCTAGCTATTTCTGGGTCCATCTTATACTGGGTAAAAGAGGGTCATCTTATACCATTTTCTTAGGTTTAGCAATCCTTCTCTTTGGAGGATGATGTGATGGACCCACTTCTGATATATCATCACTTGAAGATTCTGGTGACTGTTGTCTTGGGCAATTTTGTACTCTGTTGGAGTTTCAATTTGTTGTTTATTTTGAGAGAGATTGGATTTTGGATTTCAGTGTCAGGTTTTCATTTTTTCAAAACTTAAGTCTCATAACTGTTTGGGGTCAACAGGCATCGTAGCAGTAGGTTTTTCATGCGTATCTCCAATGTTGCTGGAATTATCACTCAGCATATCATTGCCGTCTCTCACTTGATGCTATCTGTCCTCCTTTTCGAGTATTACCACTAAAATTCTACTCACTGATTGCAGGGCTTCAACATCTGTGTCTCTGCAGGAGAATGTGGTGATTACCCCTTGTTTCATTTGCAGTTGGATTTATGTTTTATATGGAAGGCCACACCAGTTGAAGCAAGTTGTAAAGTGATTAAAGATGGAGTTCGATCTATGTTTCACAGTATTTGACTTTTGAGAGTAGATTCCATATTCAGCTTAAGGTTTCATAAAGCCTCTATTCTCGGAGTTCGACAATATGTTTGAAGTGGCCAGAGTCATGTGCGAGTGCACCCTTTGAGTGATGCTATGCCCAATTTTTACTTAATAATGTGTACCTTCACTTGGTGATGTTCACCTGTTTTAAGATTGGTTGCAGGGTGCACTGTTAGTAATATTTAGACCAATATTTAGCCTCTAGTGAGTCAGACTGAAGATTAAGATTTAAAGAATGGCAATAAGATTTAGTGAAATGACTAGAGAGGGGAAAAGATCTTAGGCTATGTTTGAAGAAAAATATTTTTATAATAGGCAGTGATAGGAAAGAGATACATGTTTGTGTGAGCTGGTTAAGAATCAGCTGCGCCTGCCTTCTCTGCAAGCCGTTAGACGCTATCCGTTTGTCAGTTCCTTCACCTGATCTGCTGTGTGTTCTATTACTTGTTACAAGCACTTAAATTGAATACTTGAAAGGCTCACTGTCTAAACTTGGTCAATAGTCAATCTGGGTGGAAATGTCCAACTTTATCTTCACAAGATGCATGAGGTTGGAATTTGGAATGAGTTAAAATCTTGTATTACTTCCTAAGTGGCTTTTATATGCTCCTATTTATTTTGCTTTTGTCCAACACAGCTACCGTTGTGTGCCAGATGGAATGTTTCTCTCTTTCTTGTAGCTGCATTGATGTTTCCTGATGGATTTTCTGCAGAGCACCCGTGGATTTTGTTCTATACAGAGCGAGCGCACACTTAGACCAATCTCAGTTCGGCCAAAAACTAAAATCCCAAAATGACCTACGCTCCCCCCTCCCCCTTATTCCCATTCTCTCTCCAAAAGAGCTATCAAGAGAGACACCGAATCAAGCAATTCTGTTGATGATTCTAGGCCACCATGTTTTTTGGATAATTTTCATCACAATGACTCTGAAGAAGAGGAAGGAGGATGCATTATTGTCTATGCTTGAGCATCCGCCATTTCTCACATTCGAATATCAGAACCAAAGAGAAGCCGGCTTTGCGGCCCAATAGAGCAAGAATGCTCTTCGAACATGAAGGCTACAAACCTTTGTACAGCTTTTTGAAATGTTGGTTGCTGATAATATGTTATATAATGCATAATTTTTTGCAAGTAGTATGAGCGATGCATACTAGTACCATGTATGTACAATAAAAGACATCTAAAAACTTTTTATTAGGGTGTGGTTTGTATGAGGAATCAACCTTAATTTAAGTAATGCATGCTTCCCAGGTGTGCCAAAAGATGTATTTCGATGTATTTTTGGTGGCAGTATCAGTAGCAATCTTTATAAGTGCAACCTTGAAGTAATTTTAAGTAACCCATTTGCAGTATTAGTAGGAACCTTTTGTATGGGTTTTGAATTGGACCCACTTCACATTTGCTTCATTTGTACATCAAAATTACAAACTAAAATTTAGCAATTTTATAATTTGAGTTATGCTCTTCTATTTTAAAACATGTTATAACAACACATATATAATAATGCTACTGACCATTATACTGCTATCTTTTAAGCATTGTTGTTGTGTTTTGATTATTATCTTTTGTCCAGAAACAAAAAATAGCCTGCAAGTTTAGGATTGCACTCATTGAGAAGCATCATGCAAATGGACTCCAATTCTATATAGGTTGTAGGAGAGCACGTTTCTTTTTGGAGAGAGACTACCGAAACTAAAAAGAAGGGACTCTAATTATATAAAGGTCGTAGGAGAGCACGTATCCTTTTTGGAGAGAGACTATGCATCTTCGTAAGTCAATGGTGAATGATAATATCATTTTTGTAGGTCAATGGTGAATAATAAAAAAATTGTTATAAAAGATAAAATTAGCTGTAAAAAACAAATAAAGTAACTAAATTGGATGATTGCATTTATTCCATTGACCAAATTCAAATTTTAACCTAAATTTTCTAGATCTTTATTACACATCCAAGCTATTAGATTTCACTTCAGATGGTTATAAGTAATTGTCACCTCCTTATGTAAAAGGTGATATAAAATCCAATAAAATACAACCCATAGATATAATATATAAAAGGTAAGAAGCAAAGAAGCCCTAAATGAGAGTCCCATCCTACTTGAGCACACCTTGATGTTTATTAATCATTTAAATTAATGTTTGAAAAATGTTGAATTGGATATGGAATAAATAATATAAATTGGGGATTGTATATTATGAGACCATTTGTCTTTATTACAAAGAGGTCACAATTCTATATTCCCATTAGATGTCAAATTGGTTGGCTTCGAGAGTCTCACAAAGTTTGATCAATTTTTTATTTTTTTTTAAATTTAAATCTAGTCAATGACACACTTACAACTACCCAATTTGAAATCTTATAGACATCAATAATTATGACCTAGACAAAAACGTAAATAATCTCTTTGTGTACTTTTCCTCTAAATTGGATTTAGTAGGTGAGCAATCAGGGCTTTTCCATAATCACCCCATGTCATGACACAGGTTCTTTTTTACCAATTTTTTAATCCATTCAACCAGATTGCCGATCCAGATTGGTAAAATACTTCGGTAATCCAAACCATGATTCCATGTTCAAAACCCTTGCTTTAAACTAACTGGGATTCTTGGACTATTTGCCGGTATAAGGTCACAAACACATTCAACCATTCTATACAAAATTGGAACTTTTTTTTTTCTTTTGGAATTTTGAACTTAGATAATGCATAGACTTACATCCACTCCAATTAAAATCCGACGGATAAAAAGTGATTGTACCCTCTTTTAATCGGTCTCCTTTTATGAGATTTTGGGCGTTCAGCGAAATCATGGTTATGAGAAGGGATCATTGTCATTTCCGAAAAAAATTAACACGTACAAAAAAAAAAAAAAAAAAAAGAAAAGGAAAATCTGGGGCAATACTTGGCTCTTCAACGGGTACATCTTTGGGCATACTTTTTAAAATACAAGAATTTAATAAAGGAAAATGTTTATATAAGTTCAAGGCTCTAACAATTAAATTAGGATGTACATCAAATATTTCACTAGAAGAGGTTGTTTTGATGTTCAAATATTCTCAAATTGATCATCTCGACCTCAATATGCATGTACATGAGAGAAATTGATTTCAAGTTTTGAAATTAGTGTATCTTTGTAATGTATTTTTGGACTGTCAATTTCAAGATTCTCAAGTTTTCATAGATATGCTTGATCGACACTATTTTTTAAACTTTAAATTTGATAAGTAGTGAAGAAAATATATTTTAAGGCTATCACAAAGCTTTCCATTAGTGAAACTACATTTCTCGATACTATTTGAATGTGCGTTTTATTTTGATATTTTAGAGCCTCGGCTTCATACAACCGCACCCTATAACAAAATATGTAAAGGTAGGCAGCGTTTTTAAGACTTTCAATATAGGAAAAATTACATATATATATCTATTAGATTTATTATTTTTTTGAAAATACCTTTTAGTTTCCGTTATTACGTATATCCAATTTTTTTAACTTTATAATGATTTTTAAAAAATAAGATGGAACGGCCAAACTTTCCATTTTTTAGTACGTGGGTTCCTTTTGTTGCGAGAACACGAAAGAGTTCTAGGAAGGCTCGGACGTCTTTAGCACGGAGCATTGAAATCACGAATAAAAGAACTAATTTAAGAAATTTTGGTGTTTGAAAAAACCAAAATATTAAAAATTTTCGGGTTTTTAAATATTTCGCTTATTGAAAAAGGGAAGATGGACAGTTCCGTTTTTTTAAAAAAAATAAATTCATGTTTATACAGTTGAGAAAACGGATATATCTGTGACAATGAAAACTAAAAGATATTTTTGAAATAACGGTAAAATAGGCTTAATCCCTTAAATATGATAGATATAGTTTCCCAAAATTTGAAGATTTTGGATTTCTCTTATTTTGATAACTTCTTCCCTGTTATTTTCTAACGTGTAGGGAGATAGAGAGCTACGGATATGGAGAGGGAGAGCGTTCCTAATATGATGCGGAGGATAGAGATTGAGAAAATTTAGTAAGAGATTTATGCAGAAATTTTAGAAAAATTTTATGTTAAAGATAGTAGAATTCCCTTTGAGAAAAGGCAATAATCTTTTTTGGAGTACAGATATATTTTGAGAGTTAAACCTTTCGAAAATTTAGGATAAGGACGGGTTTAAGCCTATCGAAATTTAGAGAAAAGAAAGACTATTAAGATATTTATAAGCTAGAAGAAAAGGCTCATATTTTTTTCTATATGATAGAAGAAAAAGAGCTCCTCTTTTCTGTTAGTCATGCACAGTCTTGTTATATAATAAAAAAAAAAGAGCTCCTCTTCCCTGTTAATCATGGATAGTCTTCCAAAAGTTGAAGTTGATAGAATTAGTTTTTTTCCAAAAGTTGAAGTGGATAGATTTAGTTTTCTACCAGACTGCATCTTAGAATCGGTCGTTTCTCTCTTGCCCATAAGAGAAGCAGGCAGGACTTCAATTTTGTCTCGGAGATGGAGGTATGTATGGGCTTCTGCTCCCTCATTGAACATCATGGATGATAACGACCATATCAACTCCTTCACCAGTTTCACGAAGTTTGTTATGGACGTCATAGATGATACTAAGCATGTAAACTTGTCGACAGATTTAAACTGGTCTGTTATCGCTGAGCAAGCCCTTTCTCTCCACAACGGCACCATTCTGGATTTTCGATTGTACACACGAGCAGGTCAATGTGATTTGGATCGATGGATTCCTTTGTTAACAAAAAAAGGCCTGCAAAAACTCTCAATGAACTACCGTGATGATGTGCAAGGAGGAGTGTATTGCATGAGTTATAGAATGCACTCTTCTCTGTTTTCTTGTAGCTCTTTGGTGTCTTTGGAATTGGGATTTTGCTCACTTGAAGTCGAACCTTCTTGCGATTACAAGGGCATTCCATCTCTCAAGATTCTCACCCTGGCTCGGGTGAGGCTCAATGATAGCATATTGGAGTCTCTAGTTTCAGGGAGTGGGCGGTTGGAGATTTTAGCACTAGTTCAATGTGATGGCCTTTCCCATATCAAAATTCATGGCCCCAAACTTTTATCTATATATTTAATAAGCAAATTTAGTGACATAAATTTGAGTAAATGTTCCAACTTGAAGTTGCTTTTACTTAGCGGCGCTTCTATGAGCTGCAAATTTCTGGAGGGTCTCCTTAGATTAGAGGTGCTTTACTTTCATGGTTCTTCTACTCTGGTAAGAGTTGTTGCCAGTATTGTTCTATGGATTTATTTGGTGAGAATGTTTTAACACTATCACTTGTATAGAAGTAACTGAAGTAATTGTACCTGCGTTTCTTGATTTTGTCGCAGTATTTTTCCGGAGGAGATGTTGTTGGGAGACTCTCTACCACTTACAAGCATATCAGGATTTTAGTTCTGAGTTTAAATACAAGAAACATAATGGAGGTTAAGGGCTTGCTTTCTCTTCTGAGAAGTTTCCCATACTTGAAAAATCTCTCAATCCATGTACTCTTGATCATAACCTCTCATTTAGTTTATGCTTTCACTTTATATTTTTCTTTCTTGGTGATTTTTATTTTGGTTTTATTTTTTCAAGGTTTCTGACGTTCAAAGCCAAAGCCAAAGCCAAAGCCAAATCCAAATCCAAAGTGAAGGATGCTTTTGGGAAAACATGAATAATGGTCAATCTGGATCTTGGTTGAGTTGCCTTAGAAGAGTGAACATATGGCTGGGAGAGATTCGTTTAGAAGATATGAAATTAATTAAGTTCTTGCTATTGAACACCAAAGTGCTGGATGAATTCTTCATTGGGACTAGGAAAGGCATGGATCAAGCCAAACAATTAAGCCTCGAAAACCAGTTGCTCTTGCTTCCCAAAGCTTCTTCTCGTGCGATGATCGTATTCAAAAATTTGAGCCGATATGGAATTAATTAAGTTCTTGCTATTGAAGACCAAAGTGCCTGAAAACCAGTTGCTCTAGCTTCCCAAAGCTTCTGCTCGTGCCAAGATCATATTCACAAAAGTTAAGTCTTGCAAATTTTCGAAACCAAATCTCATATTAGGTAAGTGTTTTGAGGAAGAATGCTTATTGTCTATCATCAATACATTTTGAAAGAATGATTATCATATTGACTGATACTGTTTTCAGCAATTTGAAATTTATGCGATTGGTTATATTTTGTAGCCCAAGAAATTATTGGGGGACAGCATTAGTTAGTCACAAGGGTTCAAAACATTTTATAATGTTGCTTTTATGTCCCCAGCAATTTGAGTTATGCTCTTCTGTTTTAAAACATGTTATAACAACACACATAGAATGCTACTGACTATTATACTGCTATCTTTTAAACATGGTTGTTGTATTTTGATTATTATCGTTTGTCCAGAAACAAAAAATAGCCTGCAAGTTTAGGATTGCACTCATTGAGAAGAATCATGCGACTTTTGGACAATTATGCAACTCTCTTGAAGCCACTGAATCTCTATAACTAAGAAATAGCTTCAAAACCACAGCTTACGGCGGAAACTAGATGAAAACAGATGGGTTATATTTTTTTCTTTTGTTATTTCAAAATAGGAAAACCTTTATATAAGGTCGCAACTTTAAAATGTAGGATTAAAGGAGCACCTCAAAATGTTGTAATAAAAGGTTGTTTGGATGTTGGAAAACCTTATGATTTATCATCTAGATGTCGAGATGTAGTGTATCTTGCAATATATAATTTAGACCGTGCATTTTTAAGATTTTCATGTGTTTATAGATCTACTTGATTTGAACCATTTTTAGTGTTTAAATATTTTATATCGCAGTTATAATTATGATAAATTTTAGAGGTACTCCTTAGTTGGATTGTTTAAGGTTGCAACCTTATACAAACTACATCCTTCAAAATAACATAGTTCCTAAGCTTTATTTTGTAAAGAGATAAATATGTGAGTTTTAAGTCACACATTGAAAATGAGAGTGTGGAGTAAGTGGTATTTAAGTGTGTGGTCGTTCTCATCCTTTATGTTCTTAGAACAAAGTTAAAAGTAATAGTGTATTTGTGGTGTGCAACACGCACGCGCTCATGTGAGATGGTGCAAGGAGCTTTATAGTGTACTTTGCACTTTCCAACAATCACAATCCATTGAGGATTTAACGGCTTGTTAAAGATCATATACATCGAATTTAAGGGTGGTATATGTAACAATCGAATTTAAGGGCAGTGTATGTAACAAAACAGGTGATTATTGGTGAGATCACAACCGTTGAATTTAAGAGTGGTGTATGTGATTGTTGGTGGAAAATGTAACTTATCCCTCTCTCTCTCCACGTACTTCTCTCTTTCTCTCTTTAAAATACAACTCTCGTTATGTACACAATAGGCTTTGGTTCGAATGCATAGAACTTAAAAGTGCACAAGAACACCTTCTATTTTTTTGTATCCCGGTGTGTAGAACTTAGAAGTGCCCAAGAAACATTTTGTTTTTCTGTATCCCTGATCAATTGTCCTTTCTTGTTCACACATTTTATATTATCGAAGGTGAGCAAATATTGTTTTGTTATATTATCGAAGGTGAGCAAATATTGTCATTAGAAAACATTGTGTGTTTGAAAATAGTAAAGGAGTTCAACTAATTTGTTGTTATTTTTTGCCCCTTTTCACCCAAACAACTTTCCAGCAGCATCAAATCCTGGTGAATTATTAATGAAAGAGCTTATTTCAAACAAGAAATGAGTGAGGTGACCATTAAGCATGATGGAAATCCACAAAAATACAAACAATAGCAAAATTCAGAAACTAAATTTTCTATTGATCCTTTATTTGAAATCTCTAATATTTCTCTCTCTCTATTTTGTTAAAATCTTTAATATTTCTCTCTCTCTATTTTGTTACAAGAAGCTTGAAATGGTTGATTAAGTAATTATAGTTCATTAACTATTTTTGCTACATTTGAGAAGACAAATTTTGTTAACATTGGAACGTAGGAATATTCAAGCAATTACAAAGCCACACTAACGCTAGAGGGTGAATTCTTTGAGAAATACAAAGAGCAAGAGAGATGCAAGATTATGCGAAAAAGCCTAGGTAGTAAAATTAAAACAATATGATCCGTCACGTGACAAGATGGTGCTCTTACTTTTATAAAACTAACGCCTCAAAGAAAGGAAATGGTAGAGAGCAGAAGATAACTTTGGATGACGCGTCAAAGAAAGGTGGATGACGCCTCAAAGAAAGGAAATCGTGGAGATAGAAAGTGACGGTGAAGAGAAAGAGTATGTTGGAGTGAGAAGGAAGAGCGGAAAATTACAAATAACCCCAAAAAACAAGCCTTTCAAAACAACGTAACCTTTTTTTTTTTGGTAACTTTTACTACAAATTGAATTTTTTTAGCAAATATCCAGAAGTCAAAAAAGACAATTTTTAATGAAAATACCCATAGCATCGGACCGTCCTTATTTTGTGTCGGACCACATGATTTTCAGAATGCCAAAGTATTGGACCGCCCCCACTTTGTGCTGGACTACATGCTCAAAGTGCCGGCCTGCCCCTATTTTGTGCCGGAATACTCTTGTCCTTAGTTGGTTCATATTGAGGCCCCATCCATCTTTTTTTTTTTTTTAGGGAATACTTTGGTCTTTAGTTGGTTCATATTGAGGCATCATCCATCTCTTTTTTTTTTTTTGCTATTTATTCAGTATTCTGATTTTTTTTATTCCTTTGAAATGGTTGATTCAATATTGTTATTTTGAATGGACTTAATTATCTTGTTTGGTCGAAAATTGTTTCTTGTTATCTCTTTGAAAGTGATGTCTTTAATCTTTTCAACACATCACTTCCCAATCTATATCATAGACAAACTAGGTACATCTAGTTGTACTCAGAAAGCTATTGCAGATATTGATTAATGAGAAGGAAAAAGAGAGAATAAAACAGAATTATATAACTGGTTGACATTTATTTTGACAAATGAAAAGATAACATCATAGTATTGAATATGGTCGATAGGTGATTTTTTATCCCAGTTTGCAATCTTTTTTATTTTTGGCACGAGGCATTTTGTGAATCATCTTAGTTCAGGTGCTGATGGAAATGAGAGAGCTGAACAATTGCAAAATCAAAGAAATGTTCTTGTTGAAACCAACACTATGGATAAACACCATTTCTAACCTAATGATATGAGGAGATACCTCTTCTGCAACACCATCTATTGGATCCCTTCTAAACCAAGGATTACATCAATAATTGAGACCCCCCTTTCTCAAAACAATTTGGGACCTTGGCTTTGGAATCAGGAACTGCTCTTACAAGTCCCTGGAAGCAATTGTTTCCCTGATCTAGAATTCCTTCCCTGATCTCGATCCATATATTTCCTTGTAAACCTTCTAACTAGTTACAGAACGCTTATTGTGTACCCTGTAAGCCTTTCTCATGGACCCCAATTTTAAAGAAATTTTTCTTAGGACTCTTACCTAAGTCTTTGATGCATATGCCACTTGATTGGTTTAGTAACTTACCTTCTAATACTTTCGTGAGTTTATAGAGAAAACTGTGGATCAATTTCACTTCACTTCTTGTTAATCCTGCTGTGACTGAGAAATGGCTATTCTCTCTCATGGTAAATTGATCGGCTCTGAGGCCATGTTTGGTAACTAAGAAAATGCTGAGTCCTGTATTTCTACACTTTTCCCCAATTTTGGGGAGAAATGCAGTGCTTGCTGCTGATTTCTTAGGAATATAGAGGAAATGCAATACCCACCTCGTCTCCCTCTTAGTTCTCTAATGTCACAATCTCTCTCCGCCCTCAATCTCTTTCCCTAGGCTCTAGATTGAACTTTTTCCGGTTTTCACAAACATATTACTAAACAAGTGTTCTTAGCTTCCCGCCAAAGTTTTCTACTTCTATCTTTTTCTCAAACTTCTAATTTCTCAGAGATCCTCTACGGAAGCAGCTTTCTCAATTACCAAACTGGGCCTTAATATTGATAGATTCGGAGCAATGTATTTGAAGACTTCCCTACCTTGGCAGGTAGTAGTCAGGACATATAGTGGAAACTTGAAGAGGGAGGTTACTGCGATTAGCCTGTGGGAGCCCATTGCCTAGCCCCAAATTCATCAAACCATAATCATGGAAAGAAATAATCCAAGGGGGAAGGCCATGCACAAGATCCCTTGAACCAAACTTGTAGATTACATTTCTACAACCAAACTTCTATGTGTATAATCTATGGTCTCAAAATTAAGCCTAGTGAAGCCTAGTGAGTAAATCATTGTTGAGTGACTAGAGTTGCTGAATATAGCGACTGGCCCCTTGTGGTGTCAATATTTGTAATCTGGGTCTAGGGATCTAGATATTCGTGGTCTTGAATTTCTTGACGACCAGTAACTCTGGCAGCACCTGGATTAGTTTGAATTTATTTTTAAAAAAAGCACCTGGATTAGTTTAAATGCAGTTGTGAATGGCCCTCCCCCGATTTGCAACAGCGCCCATGTATGCTCAAATATCTGAATTCATTTTATAAAATTTCCCCCAGTTTTTTGGATTCTTTACCGTTCATTTGTTTTCAATTTCAATGCACCATCAAAGTGTTGCACTTTTTTGCAGCTATGAGCAGGATTTTAAAAAAAAAATTGAATTGAGGACAGACATTCAACACAGATGTAAGCCAGTTGCCCTACAATCACCGAAACCGATGTCTTGTGCCCTTATAAGGATTTAATGGCTGCAAGTTGGGATGAGCTCCCCGATACTGTAGTTCATGATGCCTCGAATGGACTCTCAAAATCCACTAATGGTTTTGAGCTGATGAGACTATCAAGCAGTTAGGTGGAGTCCCTTATCTCCGAGAATGGAACCTTGACAATTGAAACTGGATTGACTGGCGAGGTACATTCATACTTGATTATTTCCAGGATTTATGCTAATGAATTTTGTTTCCGTGGTGTTGGCAGAAGAACCTAATCTGAACAATATGGTTTACTTTTTTCCCAGTAATGTTACTTGACTAAAAGAAAATGAAGTAGAACTACTAAGCAGCCTCCTATTGTCAATAAGCTGGACCAAGCCAGTTCAGACTGATCACTACCCCAAGCCAATCTGTTGTAGATTTTCTAACCTAAAAGAGGAAAGAAATCATCCCATTTCTTTAGATGTGCTGGACATGTTAGTTGACTATCATTTGATCTGGTTCATTAAAATAAAAATGAACGATGAAAAGTGCTTGATGTTCTAGGGCTGAGAGGAGTCCGCTGATTTTAGTTAAAACCCATTGATGCTAGCCAAATTCGACCGGCAGGATTAGCATTCAAAGTTCGTTGATATATCAATATGAACAGGAATATTTGGATTGTACCTATTGAAACGAGTCAGTTCCTATTGTTCAGCATGAGCCAACAAATATCGATGTCTGAACAAAAATGGATTGGGGCCTGTCCAAACTGGACGGCCAGAGAGATTATGCTGGAGAGGGCCATATCCAGCTAAGTTTTCAATATGGAATCAATAAAATAAAATTTATTTAAGATCTTATACAAATTGACAATGAATCCTTCATCAACCATTTGATTATGTTACAAATACTGCCCATTAGATCCATTTTCACCTAAGTTACATCTGTATAAATAATTTATATCGTACAAAAAACTACTCTTAAAAGACCAAGAGTGATACAGTCTCACTTTAGTAACACCATATGCAGAAAATAAATACATGGAGGTGAGTATGTACTCTTGAGGATGAATGATAAGTGCAGGCCTCTCCATCTTTCATGCTCTCTCTCTCTCTCTCTGATCAATCACCAATAATCCCTGCATGAACAGACCCCATCTCTGAAATGGTGAAACCGATTCACATCTCTCACAAGAATCTCCCTGTTCGTAAACATGGAAACAAACTTGGTCACAGAGTGGCAATCCTCACAAAGCCTCAGATTCTTTGTAATCCTTAATGTTTGCCCTGACTCAGTGTTAATCAATCCAAAGGCCAAAGCCAACTTCTCACTATGACCCAAAACAATCCTTTCCTTCTCTTCGTTATCTAACTCATAGAGCACCGCACTTGTATTAGGCACATAACCAGACTGCTTCATCTCAGTTGAGATTTTTGTCAACAATGCATGAACCTGTTCGATTTGTGGGTTTAGTTCATCAGCCGAGACGAAGGAATAAACACTTCTTCTAACTTCAATCCAGCTACAACCCGTTCTCTTACACAAATCTTCATTCTCTAACATCTTTTTAACAGAATCCAGCTCATCCCACATTTCCAATGATGCATATATATCAGCTAAGAGTACGTAGTTTCCTGCTTTTTTCGGTTCGAGCTTGAACAAATGGTGAGCTGCTCTCTCTCCAAGGCTTGCATTTTTGTGGGTTCGACAAGCTCCAAGCAAAGCACCCCAAACAGTGGGTCCGGGCTCGAAGAGCATCGTCTCAATGAGCCTCGAGGCCTCATCTAATAGCCCAGCACGACCCAAGAGATCGACCATGCAGGCATAATGCTCCATACTCCTTAAAACTGAGTAATCGTGCTCCATGCTCTCAAAGTAGGCCTTTCCCTCTTTGATTAGCGCCGAGTGGCTACATGCTCCCAAGAGTGCCACAAAAGTGATACTATTTGGGGTTATTCGTGACTGTATCATCTCTCTGAACATCAAAATTGATTCATGTCCAAGTCCATGTAGGCCATAAGCTGAGATCATTGCATTCCATGAGACCACATTTCTATGATGCATTCTATCGAAGACTAAGCGAGCTGATTCTAGCAGACCAACTTTTGCATACATAGATATGAGAGAGTTATTTGTCGAAGTGATTGAGACAAGCTGTCTTCTTAATACATAGGCATGGATCGATTTTCCTGTTTGTGGGGCTGAGAGAGCACCACAAGCCTGAAGCACACTCAACATTGTGACTGCGTTTGGCTGACCGTCGGTCTCCAAGACCATGATTCTGAGCATCTTTAGTGCCTCCTCTGCCTGCCCCTCGCAAACATACATTGCCATGACTGCACTCCATGTTACCACCGTCCGCACTGGCATTCCCTCAAACACTCGCAGTGCATAGTCCACAAGCCCCAGCCTTGCATACACATCGAGAAGAGTGGTGGCGACATAGAAATTGAGGTCAAATCCCCGACGCACAACACATGCGTGGAACTCTCGCACATGGTAGCGCGTCGAGCAAGCCTTAATTGCATAAGGATACGTGAATTGGTCGATGGGAAGGCCATTGTCGAGCATTTGGTGGAAGAGAGAGAGAGCATTTTCATGTGTTTCAGGAGAGAGAGATAAGCATCGAAGCATCGCGTTCCACAGAAAGAGCGTTCTGGAGGAGAGCGAAAAGGAGGAGAAGACAAGGCTTGCGAGGTCCGGGCGGTGGCAATCTGCATACATGTGTATGAGATTGGTGGCGAGGAAGGGATCATGCTCGAAGCCATGGGAGGAGAGATGGTCGTGCACGGTGAGGCCGTGGTGCAGGGAGCGGCGCTTGGCGCAGGCCTGGATGAGGTGGTGGTAAGCGCGTTGGGATAGTGGAGTGTGGGTTTTGGAGAGAAGGCGGAGGGCTTGGGGGAGGTTGTCCTCCTTTATTACGGTTTCGATTTGGAGTGTGGGATCATGTGTAGTGGTGGAGGTGGTGTGGGCAGTAGTGGCGGAGGCGGAGGCGGAGGCGGAGGCAGGGACAGCACGGGGATGGGAGGGTGGAAAGCGCAGGGATGGTGGACTGAAGGTCCACATGGCTGCTTGGATTTCGGTGAATTTCACGCAATTTTGTATACAAACATGACTATACCATACTATTGAGATTTCCTACTAATGAAATATTTGTACAAGTAACCCAAGTCTCTTCCTAAATTAGTTTAAAAAGAATAGTGATTTATTTATATAAGGATGCAACCTTATAACGTAGAACTACAAATGCACCTCAAAAATTCATCGAAAAATGTAGTTTTAATGTTGAAAAACCCTTTCACTGATCATCTCAACATCGAGATGTATGACCATGAAAAATAAAAAGATTTTAAGTCTAAAAAATAGTGCATTTACAATATATTATCTACACCGTCCATTTTCAAGATTTTCATATATTTATAGATCTACTTGATTTTAACCATTTTTGAAATTTAAAATCTTATAATTAGGTATAAAAATAAATTTTGAGATAATCCTAAGAACATTGCACATTAAAATTATATACCATGATAAAATGTGAAGGTGCACGTTACCTCAACAACTGCGGCTGCATCCGTATGCCAACTGCACCCTTACATAAAAGGGTCGTGACCCGATGCTGGCCCAGCCTAAGCAGGTCTTGGAAAGGGTGGCTGGAAAAAGTCCTAACCTTTGGTTTTGGACAAAGTGGCCGCTCTCAAGACTCGAACTCGCACTCTTGTGCTGACCACCCGAGCCTTTTATCGATGCACCAAGTGACGGCCCCTCAGAAGAGTGATTTACATATGGACCCTAAAAATTTTTAAAAATACAAATTGATATGTTTGAAGGCAAAAATTACAAAGAAAGTCAGTCAACCTTTTTTATTTTATTTTTTTCAAAATTTCCTCTCGATCTGAGGATCTTCGAAAAGAATTTTAATTTTTTATTAATTTTAATTTTAATTTTAGTTTCCTTACTAATGAAAAACTAAAAATAATAATTGAATCCTCATATTGAGATGCAATTTTGAAAAAAATAATAAAAATGTGGGAGAGAATTTTGAAAACAAAAAATAGCATCCCAGTGTTCACTCCACTAGAACATGAAAGCAAGATAATCATTTTATAGAAGATGGGCAGTTGAATTCTTGAACACACCTCAGTAAATACAGTGATAACATTGTAATTATTACCCACATCCTTACAATGTAATTATTAACTCTGGATAATTCTTTACTTGTCCATATTTGTTTCGCATGCGTGAAAATACTACTTTCACATAAGCTTCGCTTTATGTGATTAGATGTAAGAGTTTTTTTCACACCAACTGGTCTTGAGACATTTTTTTCTTTTCACCTCAATTGATGTAAAAAACTCTAGCACCTAATCATTTAAAAGAGTTTTTCATGTGAAAATATTTTTTCATGCATGCCAAACATGAAGGGAAAAAATGGATTTATTCATAGAACTTGCTAAATATTCAAAGGTTTAGTTTGGTTGCACATGAAAATATTTTTGTGAATGTTTTTCACTTGAAAGAACTCCCCTATATGATTAGATGAGTAAGTTTTTTTCACACTTACTGGTTCCAACGCATTTTTTCATATCAATTGCCGATCAATTGGTGTAGAAAAACTCCTACACATAATCACATAGGGATTTTTTTTAAAAAAAAAAAACTTCCACACTGATTTTCACTCGTGAGAAACGTTTCATGAAGGTGAGAGATTTTACTCGTTGAAACGTGTCAATATAGGCAAAGAGGCTTAAAGGGCTCTCTCTCTCTCTCTCTCTCTCTCTCAAGTGTGAAGCTCCCATCGGAACATTATTATATAACATTTATCACAGATTATGCAGGCCCATATAATGTCAAGGATTGTTGCAACTTAATTATGTTCTGGTACTTAAAACCCCGAAAATTCAGGCAAATGACGATTTGTGTATGTGAGAACGAAATGTCTTTGCTCATCCCATATTTAAGAAACACGATCAAATTAAAATATTTGGGATTGTATACAATGAGAACATTTACTTTTGGAATAAAAAAGTCACAATTACTTACAACCATCTGATGTGAAATCTGATAGCTTGGATGTGTCATAAAGTTCAAGAAAAATGTTTTTGAACTTTGAGCTTGATCAATGAAATAAATGCAGCCATCCAATTTCACATTCAACGGTCAAGATTTATTGCGACTATATTGTACCAAAGGTAAATAGTCTCATTATATACTTTTCCAAAATATTTACTTAACTAAAAAAAAAAAATTCATCTTTAGATTTTAAGGTTTTGGTTGATCAGAGTAGATATTTTCTTTTTTTGTTTTGGGTAGTTCATTTGTAGGATTTGAACTCAGAATCTGCCGTTGTAATTTTCAACACCTTAACCAATCAAACACTAATTTATATTTTCTCCTCATAAAACATATTCTCTCCTATACTAAGTGAAACTCATCTCTACATTGTTTTCTCAACCTTTCCAAAGGGATTCAAACATGTCCTAAGAACTACTAAAAAAGCAATATACATCCATATCAATGATTTTTTTTTATTATCATCCGAAGCATTCACACCTTTGATATGATTTTTTTTTATTATCATCCGAAGCATTCACACCTCTTACTTCCAGTATGTTTCCTCAATGAGCGACGGATTTAATATCACAATCTTCGTCGGGCCATTATCGACCGTCGATCCAACCATCGTCGATACAATAGACTTCACACTTTCATGGACTGACATGAGTATAAATCAGAAGGCAGCCTTGGGGTGGCCACAGCCACCAGTGGAGTGGTCATGAAGGCCACTAGGCCCGGGTCCTCGGACATATCGATGCTCGAGGCATCTATTGTGGTCCATCTGAAACCATGTAACATCCTGCCTAGCATCAATTGAAGAAGGTAAGTCCCCAATGTGGCTCCAGGGCAAATTCTCCTACCAGATCCGAATGGCAGGAGCCTAAAGTCCTGGCCTTTCATGTCGACATCATCTTCTAGGAACCTCTCAGGACGAAATACTGTAGGGTCCTTCCAGGTATCCGGATGCCTAGCGATCGCCCAGGCGTTCACGTGCACGTTGGAACCCTTAGGCACGTCATAGCCGCCGAGCTTGATGTGCTTTGAGGCTCTGTGTGGGAGCATTAGGGGGGTGGGGGGATGGAGACGTAAGGACTCCTTGGCAATGCACCTCAGATATGGGAGCTGCGAGAAGTCAGACTCTGTCATTGCGCGCTTGTCTCCGATGACTCTATCGAGCTCCTCTTGCGCTTTGGCTTGTACTTGAGGGTTCCGAATGAGCTCTGCCATGCCCCACTCACATGTTATGGCTATTGTGTCCATGCCGGCCTGGATCATGTCCTGGGATTCAAATTCGTTTAAACAAGTTAACCAAACGAAAAGAAGATTTCCAAAAATGAGTAAAGAAGGAACTGGTGAAGAGTGCGGTACCCAAAGTAGGCCTGTGACTGTATCGTCGCTAAGATCGTATTCATCACGCAACGAGAGAAGTGCACCCACAAAGTGCTGTTGCTCGCTACCAGACTCGAGACGTGCCTTTGTGTGCTCTTCCATGATGGTGCGTGTGAGTCGGTCACGACGGTCCCAATGTTTATCAAAGGCCTCTACCTCTAATGGGAATAGGGATTGCAGCCATGGCAGGTGCTCAGCTATGGACAACGATGCACTAAGCTCATTGCCTGTGGCCACAATGTCCTTAAACTCCTTCCCTTGCTCCTCCATCTCTCCCTTGGAGTTAATGAATCGCTTCCCAAACACTAGCCTAGTGATGTGGTTGAAGGTCACAACTGAGAGATACGTCCTCAACACCAACCTTTCTTCAGATTTTCCTATAAGAACAAAAAAAAGAGGATATTAGTGACTGATTTAAGCGAAAAATGATCGCAATATGTTGAATGTTTATGCAATCATTCTTATTCGAAAGGCAAGAAGAGCAGGGTATGCAGTGCTATGTAAGGGTGGCAACTTCGCCCGGCCGGGCCCTAACCCTAATCGTTGGGCCAAAAATAAACGAAAAAAAATAAAAGAAAAACAAGAAAGAAAAGAGAACCAGGCCGGTCTAGAATGGCCCTTGCCCTGCCATTGGGCCACAGGCCCAAGCCCTACTTTTCTAAGGCCTTGTGAGCCAACCAGCCCATTGCCAAGCCCTACTTTTTTAAGGACCGTGGGGTTGCCAATTGGGGTAGATCAACTCCATTCAGGTCTATGTTCAAGTCCAACTTTTGCAAGTCGGGGGGTTGAGAATCGTTATGGTCCACATCCAGCACAGATTTAATCGGGTTAGCTCACGCCTTAACTCGCCCCTACCCTACTATATATAAACATTTATTATACATTACAAAAAAATATGTATTACTTTATTTTATAACATCTATTTTATATTACAAAAAAATATGTAATACTTTATTTTATAATTTTATTATTTTTAATATTTTAACTTGGTCCTTATCCGATGTATTGGGGTGGGTCCGGGTCATGCATCGAGTGGGGTCCAAGTGTAGGATAGACCCTTGGACCACTAAACAAGGGATGCAGTGGGGGATCATGAGGACCCATTCCACATGCCCAATTGATTCGATGATCTATCTCATATTTTTTTGTGCCTTATGGATATATATTTCATAATATTCTTTTGCTTGAAAATTCGAGTAGCTCATTTCCATTTTGCCCCTTTGAGTGTCTAACTAAACACATATAGCGCAGTTGTGGATTTGCCATTTAATAGAGAGTAGATTGTGTTCCCAGACGAGTACATTATACTTTTGTTCCCTTGGCCAAAAGACCACCTAGGTCCAAAAAATTTCGGATCCAGAATCACATAAGTGTAATTTTAGAGAAAGAAGATAAATAAGGGGTTGGACTTTTAATACACCTATATCGGACTATCCAACAATTAGAAAATTTATGTTCAGTTATGAGGTTGATATTTCTAGGTAGAGTAGGTCACATCCACAAAATGTGGGGTCCTAAATGTAGGGTTGGCAACTCTCAAGGCTGCGTGGCCTTAGTCCGGTCCATTCCAATCCAGCCAAAGAGGCCACGGCCTAGGCCCGCTCCTAACCCTATTTATGCGGGCTAGGCCATATAGAGTCAAAAAATAAATAAATAAATAAAATAAAATAAAATAAAGAAAGAAGGCTGCACCAGGCCGAACAGGGCCTGCCCGCCTATTATAACGGATGGCTCATGTCGGATCCAGCTCTTACCCTCAGGTTGTGATTGCTCGACGCTAGCCCAGCTCTTGAGCCACATTTTTGCAGCCTAAGCCCTAATTTTGATAGAAAGGGCTAGGCACCCAATCTATTGCCACCCTCCATGCTGGGGTTTTTCTCCAGGGAGCAAATATACATTTTATTCCCTAGAGAACATGTAATCTTTGAATTTACTACTTTGGCTTGGTTGAAGACTGCAAAAACGGGTCAAGGAGGGCAGTTGTCATTGTCTATTCGGGGCCATACACGAGTCCTAGGGCCATGGCTAGGTAACGTAGCCAGGACTGGGCCCGTTTGGACATGTGTCGGCATGATGGAACCGTAAAAATCCGGCCTAGTGCTCGGCCCCGGCCCCGCCCTCCTGCCAAAGTCCGTGGCGGAGAGCCACTTTTTCCGGGCAGGTTGGACGGGCCCATTGCCAACCGCAAAAAGAAGATTATCTACCTCTTTCTATACATAAGGCGCCAGCAAATCTCTCTCTCATTCGATGTATAGGGAAATAAAAACAAGCACGATTTCCTCACTAGAGCTTTATCAATAAATAAATAATTCCTCACTAAAGCAAGCTTATCATAATTGAATATTAATAGTAAATACAGTTTAATGACATACTAAAAAGCAGGTAGTGGCTGAATTGTGCACAATAACTCTATTTTTAACTATTTAACTTTTTTCTTTTTTCACAAATTTATCACCGGGAAAATTCGCAAAGCTGAGTGGCACTGCCGCGACAATTTCGCACTGGTAGCACCTCATGAGCTTCAGCTAACCGTCTGACCTTCCATTCTCACTTATGCATTCGCAAACCACTGATTATTTCTAAAACAGCAGGGGCCTGTAATCCCCACTGATCTACCCAAAAAAAAAAAAATGTACACCCCTAATAACTCATTTACACACATGTATGAGCATATTTGAATCGACAAAAATTTTGGCTCAGCTCATGCCATATCGATGGAAATCAATCAGGAAAATGAAGAAACAAAGCCTTATATATTGCTTAATTCAGTGACAATAATTGAACCGTTTCAATCAAGAGACTCTCTCTCTTGATGGAGATGACCATTATTGTTGCTATTTCACTGATTTTGATCTGTTAATCATTAACAACTTACTAATCCCTGGACTGATATTGGTAAAAGGAGATAGAGTGTGTACTAATCCCTGGACTGATATTGGTAAAAGGAGAGAGAGAGAGAGAGAGAGAGAGAGAGAGAGAGAGAGAGCACATACCTTTGCAATCCGTATACAAGGACTCCACCATGGCCGAGACCTCCTCCTCCCTTATGGCCCTAAGTGCCTCAAGCCTCTTAACTGAGAACAACTCTAGAGTGCAAAGCTTCCTAACCTTGACATAGTGAGGACCATAATCAGCCCAGATAAGGTCAGTTCCCTCTCTACTGAACTTTGCAGCAGACCTTGTTCTATGTCTATTAGCTAGATGCTGGTCCTGCTCTTTGAGCACCTCTCTGGCCAATTCAGGGCTCGATACAATAACATTGAGGCTTCCTCCAATCCAAACAGACATAATGGGTCCATAGCGCTCAGCCCACTTTGCAAAACACCTGAACCTAACAGGCTCTATTTCATGTAAGTTGCCAAACAATGGCCATGGCCTTGGACCTGGAGGAAGCTTGAATCTTTTGCTATACAAGAGCTTCACTGATATGATTAAGGCTAGGAGAGAGAAAGCAAGTAGGAAGAGAGACTCCATTGTAGGGGTTGGCCCCAAGGAGGGTGGGTAAGGGTGGGTACTTATATAGGCATTAGAGAGAGAGAGAGGGGGTGTTGGAGATGAGGTTTCTCTCTCTATTACTCGAAGGAGATAGAAAGGGTGGATATTGGGGTTTCTCTCTCTATAACTTAGAGAGAGAGGGGGTGGAGATTGGGGTTTCTCTCTCTATCACTTAGAGAGAGAGAGAGGGTTTCTCTCTCTAGTTTTCTCTCTCTATTTAATGTTATTCCACAGAAAATGGCGTACAAGTCAATACCAAAGACAAATGAGGAAGAAATGGCACACAAGTCAATAGTACCAAAGAAAAAAGGGTCATATTACATATCACCATGCGTGATATATGCCACCCAACGACAATGTCAGGTTTTGTCCGTGAGATAGCGTGTACGAACGGTTGTGATTTGATGGAGGGATAGTTTTTGAGATATTCGTAGCCGTAAAGTTGGTTGGTTGTTTAATGGGGTAAATCATAATGAAAAAGTTTATATCAAGCCCTAAACAATCCAATTAAAGCGCATTTCAAAAATTCACTAAAAAAAATTGTTTTGATATTAAAAAATTTATAAATAAATTATCTTGATCTTTATAAACAAAGAAGAAAAATAGATTTCAAGTTTTAAAAATAATACATCTTGTAATGCATTTTTAGGCCATCAATTTTTATAAGTTTATAAATAAAAAAAGCTTTAGATATGCCCAATCAATATAGTTTCGGTAAGGCCTTGGCCTTATGAAAAAATAGAGTGAAGCCTCACTATAAAACGCATTCAAACAACACTTTTGGGCATGGGAAAAGTCAAGATGGCTCTAGAATCAATTTGCACCACCAATTATGATTATTTTAGCTAAAAAAGTAGTAAAGGGCTAGTAGATTAGTAAATACTTGAAAATAGATAGAGTGTAGATAATGTGTTATAATATACATTATTTTTAAAATTTTAAAAATTTTAATTTTTTTAAAACTATAATAAACAAAATACATACGATCGATTTGTAGGTTTTCCAATGCTAAAACTGCAATTTTAAATGAATTTTGAGGTGTGTTTTACTTATTTTGACAGGGATGCAGCCTTATCAAAACATTTTATAAAATATTCTAATGTTCTTGAGTCGGTGGCGGTTGTTGAGACACGGAATTACGCTAGTTTTAGATCGCAAATCTGATTTAAAAATCCAGAGAGATTATGTGCGTCGGCATATGAGAGAAGTAAACACCTTTTTATAGAAAGGTTTATAAAGCGAGGTATAATATCATAAGGAAAATAAAAGGCTTTTGTTTTTCTTTGTTCGCAGAAGTTTGAAACTTTAGTGTTGTAAGTGGTTTTATTACAGGTCTGTGCCATCCGTCTCTCGTGTTTCTCTCTTAGGAATTATTCTCCCCCCATAAAAAAGACACTTCACCATTTGCCTCTCTAAATGATTTAGACATCACTCATAGTTTTAAGTCTGAAATTTATTTTCAAGTAAAAAATAAAAAAATACGAGACTTTTACGCTTTCATATTTTTCACCACGACACGACATTCGTTAAAAATATTAAAAAGTATACACACCATCAAGGGTTGTACTTTTAGTGAGACTATTAAGTCTCTATATCTCCCCTCACTACTTTCATTCATATTAGAGGTAACAATGGACCTGGACCCGACTCGGGACCCAAGTTGTAGACCCGATTTGGGTCTGGATATGGGATTAGAAATTGGACTCGACAGGTTGGATCCAAGTCCAAATCTTGGATCTGAACATTATTTGGGTCTAAATCTAATTGGATCCAGGTTCAGGTTTGCGTTCACTAATATTTTTGGGTCTCAATAAATGAAATATATTTAAATATAATTAACTATATAGACATTTCAATTCTTTAATAGAGTCCTATTAGGTCTGGGTTCGGGTCCCACACTATATTTTCGGTTATGAGTTCAGGTCTAGTAGGGTTTGTGTCGCATGTCATTCTTTCGGGTGTTGTTCGGGTCCGGGTTCGGGTCCAAGTCCAAGTCCGGCCCGTTGCCACCCCTAATCCATGACCTTTTACGTCTTCCCTCTGCCTATTTAGATCTTTCCATTTGAATTAAATCGCACCTCCTAACCAAGTATTGTTCTAGGTTGGGTTGTACGTGGCTAAGCCGCTTAAGTCTACTTTCCCTTATCTTATCACTTTCTGGAGTATTTATTTTGAATTTTTTCATTTCTTGTCTTGCCACTTCAGCAACAATCATTATATGGATAAAATAATCAACATACCCTTATAATTTTCAAACATTTAGAGGTGTTTCGATCATTTCCTTTATTTTAAAATAAATTTTGTTACTTTTTTACAAATACAAAATTGTGAGAAGTACCAATTCTCCAAATTTGGATCATTTCCTTTATTTTAAAATAAATTTTGTTACTTTTTTACAAATACAAAATTGTGAGAAGTACCAATTCTCCAAATTTGAGATCGATATAATAAATAAAAGAAAAGTAGGGTTGTGAATGGGCCACACAGGGCCCGTGTCAACATGGACCCGAACCCAAACCGCCTAGATTTAGGTTAAACTAAGACCTAGGTCTTGGTCCAATAATACAAAAGCGCAAAAAATTATGCCATATATTTTATAATACATTGCTGTATATCTATAAATACCTTGCACATATAAATATTTGGTTTGTGTTGATCGACCCAGATCCGACTGACTGACAAGGTCCAAATTTGACCTAGACCTAAACCTAATCTTAATCTTGGCCAGGTTAGCCTATTGGGTTCACAGATTGACCTAACCATTTATCACCCCTATATAAGCAAAAATAAAATTAAAATGCACTCTAAAAAAGTGAGATTTAAGTGTAAAATAAAAATATAATACGCTAATTTTTATTTTTAGTAACAAAATGAGACTTTTCATGAATTTCCCTTTCTAATTCTCCCGATTCCACTTAGGCAATTCATGAATTGGAAAATAAACAAAAGACCACGAGGGTGAAACAGTTATGGGCCGCTCCCGTTTCGAATAGAAATTGGCACTTTTTCAAATCTTCATCGGCTCTCGCACTTCCAAATTAGATAGGCAATTTTTAATTCCCAAGCCTCAATTCTTACATGCCATTGAAGAAGGTATTCATCTAGCTATTAAGTGGAATTGTTTTTCTTTTCAAGTTAGAAAGCGTTTCATTATTACTTGTGCAAGTTCTTCATGATCTCCGTCAAGCACCATGGAGGTTACATACAGTTGTAGCTAACTATCGAAACAGGCTTTCTACTCGTATGTAGTAAATCTCACTTAAGCCAACATGGTAGATGATGCTCTTGCACCATGAAGGTTGCATATGCAGCTAACTATCGAAGCAGGCTTTCTACTCGTATGTAATCAATCTCACTTAAGCTAACAGGATAGATGATGCTCTTGCAAAAAAAGCATATATTAGTTTTGAAGCTATTATTTGGCACTTTTGACTGCCAGATTTTATTTACATGTCTTTACTTCATGATTTGGGGCAACTTCCCCATTTTACCGTTGTAAAGTAGTGAGTTGTCTACTCTTTTTATTATTTCTTAATGAAACAGGTAGGTGCCTTTTTTTCCCCAATGACTTCCCAAAAAAAAATCTCAATTCTCGCACACACAACATAGCAAATCGTTTTTTAGCGTGTATCTTGTGATCCCTTGGGGGCATATTGTGTGCGTATGCCCTTGCTTGAAAGAGCTATTTAGGAATATTTTTTTGGTCTAGAATTTTGAGAACCTTATGAGAATCACCTTCAAAATAAAAAACTGAATTTTGAGTCTCGCAACACAGGACAGTCTATATTAAATTTTGATGCATTACTTTTTCTAGTACACATAGAGTTTATTTTTAGAATCATTTTTAGCTGATGTTAGTCTATAAATTTGATATGTAAAAGTATCCCTAGCACATATTTTATCCGAGAGAATAAATAGATAGTATACTCCCACGAGAGTAGAAAATCTTTGGGCTCTTTTTTTTTTTCTCTCTCTAGAACATGCATTCACATCAAAACATCATCAACAAAACAAATCACGGCAAAACAATCAAGTATACTGTAACTCGCACGAAATAGCTCTTTCTATTTTTTTTTGCTTTGGACTAAACCTTTTTGCTATTTAGTGGTTGTTATGATAATCTCAAGAGTTTTTTATACCAAATTATATGATAAAATTTGGAAGTGCGTCCATTGTTTAAGGTTGCAACCTAATAGAAAACTTTCCTTTTGACAAATGGCGTTTTGAAAAGCTGGCCCCAATTAATTAAAAAAAAAATTAATAATTATGATGATGTATTTTGATAAAATTTCAAAGAAGAAATAAAAAAAAGACCCACTTTAACTTGAGTGACATAAATAACTCGTCATCTTCCTATTGACCAGTTGGGTCATTGCATTAGTTGATGAGGTCAGTGCGTCATATAAGATGCAAGGAGATTAAAAATAAGATAGGGTGAACTGGACAAATATGACATGTTTAACAACGACTGCATTACGAAAAACCCTCCATTATTCACCTACCCCAATGTTTATTAGTTTTTTGTTGTAGGCAATCCGTTTACTACTTGTGATATACTCATCATTAAGGTGACAACGAGGGTGGCCGGGCCGGCCAGCTTTTGACCCATAGGTCTAGACCAGACCGCGGCAGGCCAAATGCCAATGAAAAAAAAAAAAAGAAAGAAAGAAGCCAGAGCTAATCGAACTGTACTGAGCTACCAGCATTGGCCTTAGCCCAGCCCTCGGGCCACAATCCGTCCCCGGTGATGGCCAAAGTGTCCGGCCCACTAAAACATAATATGATGACCCGGTGTGGGTCCCATCTCCTCCAACATCATACACCCCTTGGTTGAACGTTAGGATACCCATGACTTGGTCATTGTATAATTTATCGTTGGAAAATATAGTAGTCAATGATTGTGGTTTGCAAATTCCGTCATCTTGAGGCAGAGATGCAAGAAATGATGTATAAAGGTTGGGGTAAAGATGGAAGAGATGTATTACGGTAGGTGGAGAAGGTCTTGGTGCAAATGTTAGTAGGCGGGTCGATTGCCGTAAGCGATCATCATCACTATTACATTATTTTTTTTAATTAATTGATGTCGGGTACACAAATCTTGATCTTTTATTTTATTCTATTAAAGGGCGTACCATCTGTGAAGTCATATATTTCAAAATCTTTTCGAACTACTTTCATTGTGGTTAGTGATAAGGTGGGAAAATGAGGGAGTTTACGGTTTTTATGTTTTTTAACTTCTTTGAATTGTATATAAAGTTATGAGTAATGATCCTATAGGACCTTCCTCCATCCATATGTGTAGGACCCCAAAGGATCACTTTTAAAGTTGGCAAGGATCTTTACAAAAATTATCACATTAGTGTGGGACTTGACTTTTCTATAAATCCGTGCCAATTTTAATGGTGATCATTTGAGGTCCTACACACATAGGTGGGAGAGGGTCCTATATGATCATTTATTTAAAGTTATTATTATCTTTAAATATAAATTTGACAACAGAGTAATATAAAATATTTACGTACAATGGAGGGTTAAAGGTAATATAAACTTGAAAAAAAAGAGTATTGTTAATATAAAAAATTGTATATAATGAGACCGTTTACCTTAGCTATAAGGATGCCACAATTAGTTACAACTATCTGATGTAAAATCTGATAGCTTGGGTATGTCACAACATTTGAGAAAAATTATTTTGAAAAAAATGAGCTTGGTCAATGCAATCATCTAATTGTCAAGATTAATTGGTACTTGGTAATTATTTTTTATCTTTGAAAGTTTTAATAGGTATTTTGGCTATTATTTTTTATCGAAAAATTATTGTTATTATTTTTTATAGGTGCGCCCCAATTAGAAGATGACACGTACCAAATTTCATATTAAAAAAAATTGTATTAAAAAAACTAAAAATAAAATATTTTGAGACTTCGGATATAAAATCAAACGGTGAATGACTCTCTTGATAAAAAATGAACGGCTGGATTATGTTGTAGGGAGAACATGGAAATCTTTTGGCTTATACGAATTTGAAAAGTTTTGGATTAGCCATAATCTGTAGTACTAGCTCGACCAACAAAACTTCCCTTCAAAGCAATTTGAGCTTTGCCGGCCTTAAATTGTGGCCAAAACTCGATACAAAAACAAATGGCCATAAATATTGGCCAAAAGATATTATGCTCCTATGGGAGTATAATGTTGATTTACTCCCTCTTGTAAAACCCAATCAAAGATTAACCTCTCAGAAGACTACCTATTTTTTGCACAAAGATGTCACAATTACATTTAGCCATTGGATGTGAAATTCAGTAGATGAAAGTGTGTCTTAAAATTTGAGAAACTTTATTTTAGACTTTGTACCCAAATAATTATATATCCTCAGCCAACCAATCTCAAATTCAACGATCAACAATGATTGTGACCTAATTATATCAAAAATAAATGATCTCATTGTATACATTTCCATTAACTTCAACATCTTAAATTTTGGGGATATAACCTCTTTGACCCATAAACTAATCTCAATAAAAAACTTGCAAATTGTACTCTATATGAGCTTGCAGAATGGGCTTGCAAAAAAAAAATAAAACCTCAAATATTGAATAATGGCGCCCATAGAAGGTGAGATCTAAGTGTTAATAACTCAAAATTCAAAATTATCTACGATCTAAGTGTTGAAAAACTCAATATTCAAAATTGTCTATGATAGGTGGTTCCCTCAATTTAGAATAGTACATATACTATGCTCCCTAGGGAGGATATTACACATTTACTCATTCAAAATACCTATTTGGGATATTTTCTTGCCTAAAATTTTGGGAAATGCAAAGGAATTATAAAATGATTATTTAAAAAAAATTAAATTTTAAGATTTGTGATGCTTAAACCTAGTCTTTCAAAAATTGGACGGTCTCTGATTAATCTTGAGGCATAAATTTTTTCTAGTATATCGAGTATTTATTTCAAGGTTGCAGTTGGCATACGTATGCATCCGTAGCTATAGAGGTAAGGTGCATCTTCAAATTTTATCATGGTATATAATTTTGATATAAAATGTTCTGAAGATTATTCAAAATTTATTTTTATATCTAATTATAAATTTTTAAATTTCAAAGATGGTTAAAATCAATTAGATCTATAAACACATGAAAATCTTGAAAATGGATGGTGTAGATAATATGTTATAAAATGTACTATTTCTAAGACTTAAAATCGTTTTATTTTCTATGATCATACATCTCGACATCGAGATGATCAATCAAAGGGTTTTTCAATATTAAAACTACATTTTTCAATGGATTTTTGAAGCGCATTCGTAGTTCTACATTATAAGATTGCATCCTTATATTCTCCGGGTTGAAATGATTCATTCCCATAATTTGTGATCCAAAAAGTATCAATAGCAAGTGTTTTAGGCTGTATCATCCGTAGTTCTCCCACATGGGTTTTCTGAGGGAGTAGATGTACAGTACGGTCTGATAGGATCCGAGTATTTACGTTCTATGCTGTGCAGTCCCAATTAAAACATGGTAAGGCAGTATCAGGGTCATAAAAGTCTAATCGTCTTGTCTTATTAGTCTTACCCTCCTATCACACTCTCACTTCACCACGTAGACTTTCTTTGATGAAGTGTCTTGTCACTTGTCGGTCAAATTGTGGATTGCTGAAAAGGATACTTTCAATGGAGCCTCACAAGGTCAAGGATGGCAACGGGCCGGGCTTCAGCTGGGACGGCTCTAGGCCGGCTTTTATCCCCCTTAAGGCCGGTTAGGGTTGGTCTTGGCCCTATTGGGGCCAGATTGGGTAAAAAACAAATTAAAAAAAACAAAAGAAAAAACAAAAACATAAAAGGGCCTGGCCGAGATGAACTGGGCCGGCTTTGGCCCTAGTCCGGGTTTTCTGCCCAAGCATTATTTCCTAAGGACCTGGCCGAACGCGCCGGGCCACCACCGTTCCACTGCCAACCCTATACGTCATGTCGGAGTATCAAATCTTTTGGCATGTTAACTGTGGATACCTACATGGGGCAATCATTTCATGCAACAGTTGTCTAGTAGTATAATGCAACCACATTTTAGAATTATGTCAGAGACATTTATTCAACACAAATTTTTACACGTACACTCTTTCCATTCTAAAGAACATTCACAAAAAATAAAATTTTGAAAGAAATGCATTATAAAGTATTTTTCTAGCTCAATTAATATAAGCCGTCCATTTCAGCGAGATAGTTAGATATAGACCTTAGAAGGATTTTTGTATTCCCAAAATTTTTATATAGCGCTATCATCATTAAATTGACAAGGGTGTGGTTTCTATAGGGTTGCAACCTTAAACAATCCAGTTAAGGTGCACCGCTAAATCCTATCATAACATGTAATTTTGGTTTAAAAAATTCTTAAGATTATCTTAAAATCTATTTTCGTATCTAATTATAAAATTTTTAACTCCAAAAATTGTTAAAATCAAGTAGATCTATAAACATATGCAACTCTTGAAAATTGACAGTCTAGATAATCTGTTGTAAGATGCATTATTTCTGAGACTCGAAATCCTTTTTTTTCTATATTTATACATCTCGCTATTGAGATGATCAATTAGAGGGTTTTTTAACATTAAAACAACCTTTTCCAATGGATTTTTGAGGTGCATATATAATTCTACATTTTAAGGTTGCAACCCTAAAAAAAAAAAAAAAGTGATTTTGGATTTGTCAAGGCATCTTGAAATTCACCAAATGGACGGTAAAGATTCATTGTAGGAGGGTACTAATTTTGACCATACCTAGGGTGTAAATTGAATGTTTGTTTTTCATAAGATTGATTATGAGGATGAAGAGTATGTGCGTGCATAATTTGGGGCCATACAACTGCTAAAAACATAGTTTTCTAGAGGTGCAGTTGCATTATACTACCATAAAACTATTGCATGAAATCTTTGCCCTACCTACATGAGCTAATACCATATACCTATTCCCTGTGTTAGAAGATTAAAATTTGGGAACTACCTAAGAACCACTAGATGATTAGATGACTATTTTTTAAGAAAAATTTAAAGTTTGATTTTATGAATACTTAGATCTCACCCTCCAAAAATTGAACTCTGTTAATAGTAGAGACAATATTATTTTTCAAGTGTGTAAAGAGTACAATTTGGAAATTCTTTTATTTAGATTAGCCTATGGGTTGAAGATGGTAAATCTCCAAAATTTAGGTCCTAAAATTACTCTTAGACGTTATTTACCTGGGAGAGTAAATGGAAAGTATATTCATGTAGGAGCATGTGTTTTAGGTGGGAGCTGGATTTTGGATCACCCACCGACTCTTTTTATTTTTAAATCATTAAAAAATAGAAAAAGTTTATATAAGGTTGCAACCTTATAATGTAGAACTACGGATGCACATCAAAAATCCATCGGAAAAGGTAGTTTTAATGTTGAAAAACCCTTTGATTGATCATCTCGACATCGAGATGTATGACCATGAAAAATAAAAAGATTTTAAGTCTCAAAAATAGTACATTTTACAACATATTATCTACACCGTCCATTTTCAAGATTTTCATATGTTTATAGATCTACTTGATTTTAACCATTTTTTAAATTTAAAATTTTATAATTAGATATAAAAATAGATTTTGAGATAATCCTAAAACATTTTACATCAAAATTATATACCAAGATAAAATTTGAAGGTGCACCTTACTTCTAAAGCTACGGATGCATCCGTATGCCAACTGCACCATTCAAAAATTGATGAAAAATTAATTAAAATAGTATAGGGCGATACTTGGGGACTCAAATTGCTCACTCATTAGACCTAATCTGGATTGGCAATTCTCGCTCTATACCACTATTACCCAAATCCGAAAAGGTACTTGCAAAGAAATTCATTTTACAAAAAATTTTGCACTCTCAGCAGTCAAAAAATGAAAATTGTTTTGCCCCCATTATTTCAAATCTTAATAAACCTACATAAATTTTGGACTATTTTTTGGGAGAGGAAGTTTACATAACATATGTACTTTGCACTATTTTTTGGGGAGGAAATTTACATAACATATGCATTTTACATTATTTGAAGCCATCCCAAAAGGTTACTATGATTAATCATCTTGACTTTGAGATGTATAAGTGAGAAAAATTTAAAAAGACTTTCAAGTCTTTAAAAATGATGCATATATTATGCATCTAGACAGTTAATTTTCAAGATTTTTCCAATTTTTAAAAACCATGAGGCGAGACTAGTCTTTCCCGTAGTCTCACCAATTATTCCCGCAGCTATTAATGAAAACAATTAATCGAACACAATAAATTGCTTGCTACAATTAATATGGTTTGAAATCATGACTTGTAGCCGAAGTTGACCAAGTTCATGGAGACTTTTCCCCATTATTTGACGTTTTAAAAGACAACGATTGTAACAGTTCAACTTTCCAGTTGAGTTTTCTTAGGTCGGTGGAGTAAACTATGCACCCACTACTGGCACTTGGATTATCAATAAGTCGCCTAGAGGACTTCTTCACTTATGGTATTTTTGGTTCATGCATAAATATTTTTCGAAAAATATTTACATATGTAAATACTTTACCTGTATAAACATTTGCATATGAATTCTTTTTACGATATTTGGTAGCACATTTAAAGAGCATTGTATAAACAATTTCATACTTTTTTGTAGCACTTGATTGGTGTAAAAATATTTACGCAAAACCTTGAATATATAATATAATAAATACGTACATTATATATACAACACTCACTATAATATAATATAAATATCTTTAAAATTATTTAAAATATATAATATATGTTATATATTATATATTATTTTTTAAATAATATTATATATTATTATATATATGATAAATATAGTAGATCAACTAAATAGATATAATATTATAATATAATATATTTAACATAATAAATATAGTTATTATAGATTATATTGGATATTATATATTTCTTTATTCTAACAATAATATATAATATAATTAATATATTATATATAATAATATATGTACTAATAACATAAATATAAATATATTGCACATTATTATTATTATATTGAATAAGTATATATTATAATATAAATATTATATACTGTAGATAATATAATAAATATATATATTATATATAATAAGATATATATTAATAACATAATATAAATATATATAATATAATATAATATAATATACTTCATATTTATTTTGAAATATAAGAAATATATTTCTTATATTATATATATTATTATATTGAATAAGTAAATATTATAATATAAATATTATATACTGTAGATAATATAAGAAATACATATTATATATAATAAGATATATATATTAATAACATCAATATATTTATATTTATACTTACATTTATTTTTATTATATATAATATTTATTTTATTATAATATAATATATAATATTTATATATGATATATAATGTGAATAATATGCCTGCTCGAGCCAGCCTTGGCCATGTTTGTGGCTCTTGTCCCCATAAGGCTGGCCCAGCCCTAGCCCTGTTAGGGCTGAGTCGGGCTAAACACAAATAAAGTAAAAAAATAAGTAAAACAAGAAAAAAAAAAAAGGATTGCCGGGCCAGGCCAAATCGGCAGTACACTACTGCCTCTAGCCCGGCCATTAGGCCACATTTTGTGGCTCAAGCCCTACTTTTTTAGGGCCGGGCCACCCTCCCATTGCCTTATAATTCTTCAGAAATATGAAAGAAACCGATCTGTTTATGGTATTGAAATGTATGAAAATATTGTGAAAAAAAAAATATATTGTCTATAAAATTAATATGGAAAGTGTATATTGTAATCAATATATTTGAAAAGGTAGAAACAAATCATATGCTATACCGAGAGTTACTATAAATTACATGATATTGTATCTATCCTTCCAAATATACTGATTACAATATACACTTGATAGACTACAATATACTTTCCTTTCAAGAATACGATCGTCTTGGTAAATGTTATGTGACCTTGTAAATGCCATCATCATGAGAAAGAGTGAGTGTGTTTAGGAGTGTATGGAAGAGAATTCAAGCCTTCGCGTAGGCGAAAAGGCGTTGAACTATGCATGCTTACATTACACGCATTTAAGGAGGGGGGGGGGGGGCCCTTTCACAAGATCCCTTTTTAGTTTTACTTTCACACAATACGAGTCAAAACTGGATCCAAAGGTCCGTCCCCATTCACAAGATCCCTTTTTAGTTTTACTTTCACACAAAACGAGTCAAAACTGGATCCAAAGGTCCGTCCCCATTATAAAATGGAGCAAGACATTGCAACTGCAAATAAATCATTTACAAAAGCATGGTGCCATTGTCAATTTCAAGTGGAATCGCAAAGGCATGGAGTTGGTGGTTTGAAAAGTGGGCAAAGGTACAAAGGCATGGAGTCCTCGTTTTTACCTACCAAACAAAAGAAATCTTTATGTTGTTATCTCGCACCTTGGAATTTCGAAGGAGCAAACAAAATAAATATTCACGTCAATGTCTCGCACCTTGGAATTTCAAAGGCGAGAGAAACACGTGTTTGAATAAATGGTCTCCATATCTATGGTTGCAAACACATGTTCCTCTCTCCTTTGGGCCCGCCCAGGCCCCAGCTCAAAACGCACTTTCGGGCCGGGCTTTAATAAAGCATTTTTTTATCTGGTCCGGACCAAACAACCATAATTCTGGGCCGTACCACCACCCCACAGGGATTAGGCCGAATTTATTTTTTAAGCTTTTGCTGGGCCCGGGCTGGGCCGGCCCGAACCGCCCCTATGGCTGGCTTAGTTGCAATCATATTCTAATTTTGTTACGTATTCACAGACAATGTTGTGTAGCAAAACATAGAAGTAAATCAATATTTTAAGCAATAAAAGTAACATATTAAGTGTTCTTTTTTATTTTTAAAAAAAATCTCTCCGTCTTTGGCCTCTTTCGGCCCGGTGGTTACTGCACTATGGTCTAAATGTTTGTATAAAGCCGAGGCTCTAAACAATCAAAGTAAAGCGCACATTCGAATAGTGTCGATAAATGTAATTGCAATACTGAAAATCATTGTGATAGACTTAAAATATATTTTCATCTCTAATTATAAAATTTAAAGCTTCAAAAACATTGTAGATTGATATGAAAACCTGAAAATCTTGAAATTTACGGTCCAAAAATGAATTACAAGATGCACTATTTCCAAAACTCGAAATCCATTTTGTTCTCATGTCCATGTATCTTAGGTCGAGATGATCAATTTGATGATATTTGGGCATCAAAGCAACCTCTTCTAGTAAAAATTTTGATGTGCGCCCTAATTTGATTGTTTAGAGCCTCACACTTATTTAAAAATTTTCCTTGACCTAAAGCAGTGATTTAAAAAAATGGATGGTAACTAAAATTGGGCATTCAAAAACAGGTTTGGATCGATGAATCAGTGGTCTGGAATGCCACTTTACTGTGCAAAAAAAATAGTGAACCGGTGAAAAGATACTTGCAAAGACAATGAACCGATCACGAATAGGTTCGGATCGGTGAATTGGCGTTTTTACTGTAGCAAAACGGCATTTTTAATGTAGTAAAACACCGTTTTATTATAGCGAGTTGTCGATTCTCTTCTCAATCTGGACGATTTCGTATATATTGACATAATCGATACGGGGTGACCGATTTCCAAGTTGATTTGGTATCGACCCAACCGTTTTTAAGTAAGTGACCTAAAGTGATTAATTGATGTATTAAAATTTTAGTAGTATTTGGGATGGTTTCAAGATTAGCGGCTTTCCATTGATGTCGGGTTACGGTTCCTTTGCGTGACAGCCCAGCTTAGAGGGTGAAAGTACAACGGTACGTTGCATATAGCCACAACATGTCCTTGCTAGCTAAATTTGGATGAGCATTAGTAAGTGAAAAACACTACTTGTAGTCAGATTTGTTAATTAAAAAAAGAAAATAGTTATGTAAGGTTGAGGCCTTAAACAATCAAATTAAGGCACACCTCAAAAATTCACTAGAAGAGATTGTTTCTGTTAGAATTTCATAATACTCCAAAGAACTCTCTATATTAAATTGATAAAGAATATACAAGACCCTGTATAAATATACAGCTAATAACAGTTCTGGATAGATATCAACAGTTATTGATAATTACTAATTAATTTTATCATAATCAAGAGACACATAATCTTATTAACAGATATATACCCATTCATATACTAATTGATAGGGCCTCATTGATAAGTGCTACAAGATCTTGTGCATTGGAACCCATGGTTATGGACCTGAATCCGTTAGTATGGAACATCTTCTTTTCCAAGTGGAATCACCTAGTATATGAAAGAATAAAAAAGTACTTTCGTTGTTGTGGAGTACTTGATTTATTTGGAGCTCTTAGAGTGGGGTCCACTTTTTGGGGAATTTGAGTCGAAGCAATAACAATAATATTTCTAGTGGAACATCTTTCACAATCTCTGGAGATATGGTTCACTAATAAATTATATGTATTCATAATGATCTATATCAATATAGATTTTATATGCTAACACTCTCCCTTAAACTCAAGATGCTCTAATACAAAACAGCTGGAATTTGACCAGTACTAAGTTGCAAAAACAAACGAGTTGGATCTTGAAGTCTTTAAGTATGTAGAGTGATCGATAGAAACAGTGGTTTTCATGCTCAGATTACCTAAACAACAAACAAAAGCAGTGGCAGATCAACATGCTCAAATTGCTTGAACAACAACCATAGAAAGCGGCAAGCCTCAGGAATAGATCGATAGACAACCTCAGAAACAGACGGATTGAGTAACTAAAAACTTAATCAACAACAGACAAACAAGCCTTCGAAACATTCGGAATCAAGTAACAGATAACTCGATCATCAGATAGAATCGAGTAATGAAAAACTTAATCATAAAAGAAAATCAATTTAGTGGGTTTTTTTTTTTTTCTCCAAAAGAGTAACTTTCCCTCTCTAACTCGTTCACCATTTCTCCTATCTTAAAACACACTTCGTTGATAGAGATTTTAAGAGCTCAAGTCAAAGTACTTTAACAAAAAGTCCAAGCCACTAGGTGGGGTCAGCCCTTATTACAAATCCCACAGAAGATGGAACCGAATTAATGAGCTCCATAATAATATTATTATTATTATTATTATTTTTAAAGAGCAAGCACCTGCGTGCAAGAGATCTTGGAAGGTATTGCAGAAGATCAGAAGTTTAAGGCAAAGGATGGGTTATTAATGCTTGGAAGCAACAGAAGTTTGCATTGTCTCAAGTCAATGCAAGGGAAACAACAGAAGTTTGCATTGCTTGCAAGCGATGATGGGATATTGATGCAACCGAAGTTTTGCAATAGAGGTTTGACGGTGCAACAAAAATTTGCAAGGTATGAAGATGATGATGCAACAGAAATTTGCAACAGAAGTATGACGATGCAAGGTATCAAAAGACAGTGATGCAACATATGTTTGAGAGAGACGACAATGCAAAAGACAGAGCAACGCCAGTGCAAACAAAACTTCGAGACCTGTTTTAATACTCAATACCCAATACTTGAAGAATCTAGAAAGAAAATATCTGAGTGGAAACGAAAGTTAAATGGGTGATACAAGACATGTTTTGACAACGAATTTGAGTAGATCGATCCTTAACCACACAACATTTGAGTAGATCGATCCTTAACCACTGAACAAACAACAGCAAATCAGCAGGCCAGAATGCATATAGATGCCATCAATCAATGTTGGTTGTTTCAGTAGCAATCCGCGGCAATCTAGCTACCAAGTGACCCTCTCCACGGAATCTCAGAGAGTCGAAACACGACTCGATAGATCAGCTTGGAAGGTCGAAACATGACTCGGCAGAGAGTCGAAACACGACTGGGCAGAGAGTCGAAACACGACTTGACAGATTTAAGGTTTAGTGGAAGTAGAATGAAATTTCTAGATCTGAGACACACCTGTGCCTCAGATCTGAGGTCGAGGGGCTCAGATCTGAGAGTCAAAATACGACTCGACAGATCTAAGGTTTACTGGAAATGAAATGAAATTTCTAGTCGAGAAGTCTATGGTTCTGATACCATGTTAGAATTTCGTAGTACTTCAGAGACACCAACAGTTATTGACAATTACTAACTAATCTTATCATAATCAAGAGACACCAAATCTTATTAAAAGATATATACCCATATATATACATATTCATACTGGTATGTATTCATAATGATGTATATCAATATAAATATCTATATATTCATACTGGTATGTATTCATAATGATGTATATCAATATAAATATCTATATATTCATACTAGTATGTATTCATAATGATGTATATCAATATAAATATCCTTACGCTAACAGTTTCAATGTCAAAAACACTCAATTCAATCATGTATGGCTCAAGTTTATGGACGTGAAAAAAATAGATTTTAAGTGCATCTTGTAATGCCTTATCTAGACCGTAAGTTTTCAAGTGTTTATAAATTTGCTTAATTTACACTAACTTTATGATAAGACTAAGGTTGTAACCTTAAAACAACAACATAAGGTGCATCCTCAAATTTTATTATAAGATGTAATTTTGGCATAAAATTTTTTCTCTCTCTGTGCATTAAACCCCACAACCTCCTTTCCTTCAAAAGTGCATAATTTAATTCTCTCTTTAAACTGCTCTTCTCTGTTTTTCCTATTAAACCCACTATTTTTCTGTTAAACTTATATTGGTTCTCTCTAAGGAAGTAAAATTACTTCCTTTGACAAAAAATGGTATATTTTTCAGCAAAATCTATTATATATATATATATATATATATATGGAAAAGTTTATATAGAGCCGAGGCTCTAAACAATCAATTTTAAGAGTCGATACGATCAATTTGAAGATATTTAGGGATCAAAACAACATCTTCTAATGAAATTATTGAGGTAGGCTCTAATTTGATTGTTTAGAGCCTAGGCTCTATATAAACCGCACCCTTACTTAAAATACCCCTAAACAAAAAGTTGCTATATCTAAATGTCTAAAAATGTTGAGCACAAGTGGTGTAGCTTAACAAAACCCTGTTACCACTTGGTGGTGTAGATCTTTAAAATGCTCAACATTTTTTAACACTAAAATACTCTTGAATTGTAATACAAAATTTTTCAAGTAGGGGCATTTTTGGTCATTTAGAAAGGTAGAATTTATATTTTTATAAAAAAAATAGTGACATTCTATTAGTAGTTAAAAACAATTTTTGCATCTTGTGGGTGATGTCACACACCATATCGGTGATGTCATTGTCCACTATTGTTAATAAATGATTTTGTTTTTATTAAGAATTTCTAGTTTACGCTTAACTAATTACTTAAAGAGAAAAGTTTACTTAGAGTCGAGGCTCTAAACAATCAAATTTGAGCCTACCTCAATAATTTCATTAGAAGATGTTGTTTTGATCCCCAAATATCTTCAAATTGCTCGTCTCGAAATCAAGATGCATGGACATAAGAAAAAATTAGATTTCAAGTTTTGGAAATAGTGTATTTTGTAACACATTTTTAGACCATCAATTTTCAAGATTTTCAAGTTTTTATAGATCTGTCGATTTATACTATTTTTGAAGCTTTAAACTTTATAAATAAATATGAAAATATATTTTAAAGCTATCACAAATATTTCTAGTAATGAAACAACATTTCTCTACACTATTTGAAGGTAGGCTCTAATTTTGATTGTTTAGAGCTTAGCTATATACAAACTGCACCCTACTTAAAATACCCGTAAACAAAAAAGTTAGTATAATGTAGGATAATGGTATCTAAATGTCTAAAAATGTTGAGCACTTTAGGGTCTACACCACAAGTGGTGTAACCTAACAAAACCCTTATTAAAATGTTTCTTAATTTATTAAACACAAAAACTAGAAAATTTTAAAAGTTTTATTAAAATGAAATTAGTAGTCTCTGAAATAAGTAGTAGTCTTGGGATTTGTAAATCCAAACCAATGGCATTTTGAGAAGAAAAAAAAAAAAAATGTGATCTATGTGTAAAATTAGAAACTGTTAAGAACATTTTTTAAATGTTTTTAAAATAAAAAGATAACATTGACATTAATTTCTTACAATTTTGTATATTATAAATAAGCTAGTTTATTACATATTTTAATTTATACTTAATGGTGAACTAAGTTTGCTTTATTAATTAAATATTTAAGAATTTTGCATTTCAAAGATGTGTTAATAAAATAATAATATTTTAATTATGATTTGTTAAAAATCTAGCCTTTTATATAAAAATTTTTACCTTTAAATAAAATATTGATGCATTTATTAAAACTAATTCGGTGTTTCATTCTCCAAGTCAAAATTCTATTTTATAAGGTGTTTATTTCATATAATTTATGAAATTAAAACTAATGAAATATTTTATTAAGGCTGCCGTTTGTATATAGATGAGGCTCTAAACAATCAAATTAGAGCCCACCTTTATATAGTGTCGAAAAATACGGTTTCAATACTGGAAAGTTTTGTGATAGCCTTAAATCATATTTTCATCTTTAGCTATAAAATTTAAAGCATAAAAAATAGTGTAACTCGAGCAGATCTATAAAATTTGATCTAAATGCCTTATGAGACACACTATTTCCAAAACTTGAAATCCATTTTTTTTTGAGTGCATGCATCTTGATGTCGAGATGATCAATTTGAAGATATTTGGACATCAAAATAATATCTTCTAATGATATTTTTGACGTAGGCTCTAATTTGATTGTTTAGAGATGCTCACATAACCTAAATAACATAAATGATTAGGTCAGAGAACTATAGGTCTTTTGGCTAGATTATAGGGATAAGTAGGAAGGAAAATAAAAAAGCTTTTTAGAGGGATGACGTTTGATATGTCATCCATGAAGTTTACGTTGTAATGTGTTCCTAGATAACATATTGTATATCTAGGACTTAAGGTAAAAGACTTTTAGTATCTTTTTTAATCTAAATATAATAAATATCTAATTAAAATGAAAATTTTAAAATTAAAATTTTTAATAAAACTTTTAGATAAGGAATCATGTAGCCAATGGACCATAAAATACTGGTATGTTATACATTTATTTGTTACGAGTCTTTCATGTAAGTTTTTCATTGCCCATCTTAGAAAATTAGAATTTGCCCCAATTTCTTGAATTTGGCAAGGAAACGTGGCCAGCGTCCATCCAAACCTAACTTCTTCTTTTTTCCAGCGTCCATCCAAACCTAATTTTTTTTTTTTTCATTATTGTTTATCCCAGCGTAACTCCAAGGCTGAGATGAATTTCTTGAGTGCCACTTCCTCACGAAGCTCCTCATATTTTACATATAGAAGATATGAAAATAAATTTTCAGGCCATCATTGATACTTTTGGTAATGAAAAATCATATTTTCGACGTTATTTGAAGGTGCGTCTTACTTTGATGACTTAGGGCCTCAACTTTATATAAACCACACCCGTATAAAGTAGTTTTGGAGGCACCACACCCATATTTTCGACGTTATTTGAAGGTGCGTCTTACTTTGATGACTTAGGGCCTCAACTTTATATAAACCACTTCGAGCCCTCTCGCAATTATGCAGATACACCACTTATATAAGACAAAAGATCAAATACTTTTATGTAGGTGTATATGAGTGGAAAAACATGAAAAAAATTCAAATAAATAAATGAAAGATTACACATGAGATTTATATGGTTCACCTGTTTCAAGCTAAATCCAAGGGGAATATTTTTTAATTATTTTTATTTTTATTTGGATCAGTTTAAGCTCAAATTTGGACTGCATATACTTCCTGTCATCATGCACTTGAAGAAACTTTAAAATGTAAATAAAATTATCAAAATATCCCTTAATGTTGTAAAGGTATTTGGTTATTTTTAGTTATTCAATTACGTACTATATATTTTTTACAAATACTTTATGGTGTGAAATATTTGATAACCCAAATTTCAGTTTAATCAAACGTCTAAAACAAAACTGAAATTTATATGCATTATATGGCTTAAAAAGTGAGACTTGAATGTAGACTACGAAATATCATAGATTATTTTTAAATCTTAAAAATAAAATAATTTTTTTGTCACTTTCTCTAAAATATATACAATAAATTTTCCCTCTCAAAATTGATTCTACGTGCCTTTTGTAAATTTCTTATTAATATCTACGTGGGATTGGTACATAAGGAACCAAAATATATCACAAAATGCGTGGTAAGTGTAGGTGTAGTCTAGGCATTTGTGAGTTATTTCTATTCCTGTTATCTTCTATATAGACAAGTTTGTATTTCTATATCTATACTACATTATTATGGTTTTGTGCATTATAGTTTTTATTTACTTTTTTATGGTTTTTTTTATTGATGAGTGGTATTTAGTGGAAATTTTGAGCATATAAGGGAATTTGAGTAATCCTTGCTTAGCATATGTTATTGTTCATCTATTTTTTATTTTTTATTTTCTAAATTGAGTTTGTAATAATATTCATAATCATTAGTAATTATAAGTATTATTGTAGGATTATTACCATAATATTTGTTATTTATATCCTATATTATGGTTTAATTATACATTTTTAAGCTTTTTATTTTTTTATCATGGATTTTAAAAGTTTTAAATAAATAACATTGTTTTTTATATAAGACTCATCACTAAAAACTAAAATTCTTTTGAAAATAAATTATGAATTTTTGTGCAACTTTTAAAGAATTTTTAACGTTATCAACATTAATTTTTCTTTTCACAAAATATTTTTTATTAGCACTATTAAATAATACCTTTATTTTTATAATTTAGTAATTTTAATTTTCTTAAAAAATATTTTCTAAAATTACAATAAATTTTAAATTTTATTATAAATTCTCAAATATTTGAAACTAAATACAATCTAAATATTATACATAGGGTTTAAGAAAATGTATGTACTCATACTAGATACTTCTTAACCCGTATTTTTCTTTCTCTTATTGGATTTTTGCTTTGTTTATTTTTTTCCTTGATTCACTATTGTTAATAGTTTTTTGCATTATAGTTTTTTTTTTAATTGACTAGTGATATTCAATTTATGGTAAATATTTGAGCATATATGGGAAATTGAGTAAAAAGATAATAAGAAGGTATGTTCCAATTCCGTGCTTAGCGTATGTTATTGTTCATCTATTTCGATTTTTTATTTTCTAAATTGAGTTTTTAATAATATTAATAATTGTTAGCAATTATAAGTATGATTATAGGATTATTACTATTTGTTATTTACTCCTATATTATGGTTTAGTTATACATTTTTAAGCTTTTCATCTTAGATTTTAAAAGCTTTTTTGATATATGACTCATCACTAAAAACTAAAATTCTTTTGAAAAAAAGTTATGAATTTATGTGTTCTATAATTCCATTTGTGACCAATCAGCACTAATTTTTATTTTCAAGAGAAATAAATTTTTATTGGCACTTTTAAATAAGGAAAAAGTTTATATAGAGTCGAAGAAGAAGAAGAAAGAGAAATAAATTTTTATTGGTACTTTTAAATAAGGAAAAAGTTTATATAGAGTCGAAGAAATAAATTTTTATTGGCACTTTTAAATAAGGAAAAAGTTTATATAGAGTCGAAGAAGAAGAAGAAGAAGTCGTGATTTCTTATTCTATTTTTAGATGCAACACACATAATCCAGCTAGTACTCGAAAAAGTCATAGAGAGAGAAAATACAACCTTAAATCTATAATACTATATACTTGGTAATAAGAGAGAGACTATTATGCCAATAAAGAGTCGTACAGGGAGAAAATAGGGCCTTAATTGTATACTACTATACACATGGTTATAAGATAAAAATAATACAATTAGCTTTCATTTGATGAGGGGAAAAAGGAACACTTAGCAAGTGTTTAGCCCCACATCGTCCAGAGAGACATGGGGACATAGAAAGGAGCACCATAAAATGCGGTCCGGTCGAGAAGTAAAAGCATACCTTTCTCGGCCTTTTGGCTAAGATCAAGTGTAGTATCTGTTCTTATCAGTTTAATATCTGATACGTGGTCCATCGGACCACACGATATTAAATTAATTTTTCAGTGGGGGAGGGGCCACTACACCAGCTTGCTGGTGGGCACCTCAAGCGTCGCTCATGCGTTGCACTACAGCACGGGCCTGGCGCACCCCTACCCAAATCAATTCAAATGTATTCGTGATCTTAAATTTATGTGGATTTAAGGTTAGAGTGATTTATTAGTAGCCACTTAAATTTCATGTAATCGTCAAGATAAATGGTCTCATTTTGTTTTTAATCTTAAATTCATGAAGCTATATGATTGATATATTATATAGTCAAAATATTTTTATTTATTTTTAATCTCAAAACCAATAACTTTTTTGGAAGCTATATAATTAATATATTATATAATCAAATATCTTTTAAGGAGTAATGATCCTATGGGACTTTGCCAAACCTTTTGTATAGGATCCTTATGGATCACCGTAGATCAACCAATTGTCTCTAAAGTCTAAATTTTTCTATTACACTTCATTGTGTCATTCTCATTCCATGCTGCTGATCTAGAAAGAAACACCAAAAATGCTTTAAGATTTTCTCCTAACCATGGAGGCAACCATTGAGGATCATCCCTTATGGTATGGTTCTAATGATGAAGAAATTGATAGTGATATCCAGGTAATGAGTGCTTCAAAATTGGTTAGCTTTTTTGTTCGTGTTGAAGTCTGACTAATATTTATTTGTTCGTGTTGACCAATCATTTGAATGACAACAGACACCTAAAAAAGTCCACATGCACCGATGGAATCACATGTAAAAGGGAGCAATAATGATGATTCTAAGGAGGTCAGTATTATAAACACTTGCAGTGAGAAAGATGAAAATGGAAGAATGGGAAGCCCCAATGCAAATGAAGGAAATATTGGTTGTGAACCATTTGCGGGTATGGAATTTTCATATGAAGAAGAAGCAAAATTATTATATAATGAATATGCGAGGCGAATGGGATTTAGCATGCGCATGGGAAATAAAGAAAAACACAACATGACGGGGTCGTGCGCTCTCGTAGATTTTTATATTCAAGAGAAGGATTTCGTTCAAGGAAAGTTGATATTGAAAAATCCAATCAGAAGGTATCAGACACAAGTGTTGGTTGCAAAGCAATAATGAAAATATGTGAAAAAGATATTGATAAGTGGATTGTTACACGGTTTGAGAGAGACCACAATCATGAATTTGTGAGCCCAAGCAAGGTTCGTTGTCTCCGATCGTATCGGGTTGTTTCTGAATGTAAGAGAAGTATTATAGATACTTTTCATAAAGCCGGGATTCCTACTAAAAGGATTATGAATGTCTTTAGAATAGAATCTGGTGGAGACTGTGATTGAGGCCTAATGGATCGTGATTGTAGAAATAAGATTAGAAAGCTTAAAAAGAAAAGTCTTGACAATGATGCTCAATTGTTCTTAAATTATTTAAAGCGCGTACAAAGCGAAAATCCTACATTCTTTTATGCAATTGATATAACTGACGATGACCATTTAGTAAATATTTTTTGGGTTGATGTTAGGTCAAGGAATGCATATCAATGTTTTGGGGATGTGGTGATTTTTTATACAACCTATAAGACTAATAGGTTTATAATGCCTTTAGCCCCTTTTTACTAGAATTAACCACCGTACAAATTCTACTTTATTTGGGTGTGCACTTTTAGGAGATGAAACCGAATCGTCATTTGTTTGGCTATTTGGGACATGGCTCTCAACAATGCATGACAAACATCCAATTACAATAATTACAGATCAAGACAAGGCCATGCAATGAGCTATTGCTTGTGTATTCCCGAACACTGTCCATAGATTTTGCAAATGGCATATCTTAAAAAAGGTCAATGAGAAGTTGGGTAGCATTTGTGCAAAACATTATACTTTTGTAAGAGTTCTTCAATTGTATTAATTGGACCGAAAGAATTGAAGAGTTCAAGAGTTCATGGGGATTGGTTATTGATAAGAATGAGCTGAAGGAAAATAACTGGTTAGCATCATTATATGATATTTGACATCAATGGATACCGGTCTACTTGCGTGGTACATTCTTGGCAAATTGCTCTACTACCCAGCGAAGTGAAAGTATGAACCATTTTTTTTCATAGGTTTTTTAACTCTCAAACTACTCTGCAAGAATTTGTTCTTAAATATGAAGAAACTCTTGATCACCGGTAGAACGATGAATCCTATTTAGATCATCTCACTTCTTATTCTATACCAACTTTGAACACAAGACTACCTATGGAAAAACAAGCAGCAGATGCTTATACCAGGACAATGTTCCTTAAGTTTCAAAAAGAACTGGATGAAGTGATATCAATTGTGGTAAATAAAATTGGGGAGGATGGGTCAATCAACACATACTAGTTGACCACATATGAAAAAAATAGCAAAGAATATATAGTTATATTTGATGTCTCCAAAATCGAAACAACTTGTAGCTGTAAAATGTTTGAGTTTTCTAGGTATCTTTGTAGACATATGTTAGCCATTTTGCATCGTGAGTATGTTCAAGAAATCCCATCCCAATACATTTTGAGGCAATGGATAAATAATGCCAAAAATGGGCTTTATTAAATGCGCATAAAAATGAGTGATGGGAAATTCCATGTATTCTTAATTCTCACGATTCAACTATTTAAGTCACGAAGCAGTTAACATTGTAAAGATTGGGGCAAAATCTACATGTCTTTTTGATGTGGTGTTGTTAGGATTTCAAGAATTGAGGCAAAGAGCTATCATGAGGAAAGTAGTGAAAATGCAACACAAGTTTACACTATAGGCAATGAAAGTAACATGGGAGTAGCTACGACAGAAATAATCTAAGATTGTTCAACATGTGATATTATATCCATTGTTGGTAATAACAAAAGGCCGCCCTTCAACCATAAGAATTAAAGCACCATCAGAAAAAAAGCCGTATAAGCTGGTCACATGTCATATGTGCAACAAAGTAGGACATAGTTCACGCGCTTGTTCATTGTTAAAAAGTAGTGATTCACACCTTGCAGGGGTAAAATATTGATTATTTTATAAATATTGATTATTTTATAAATATTGATTACCTTATGCCCTTTTTATCTACTTTTTTTCTTACTCTCACCACTTGTATGACAAGTTATTTTGTTTTTTAACTTAATAGATTTCAGCGATAGATGCTATGACCACGGGTCAGTCCTCAAATGCTATGATTCAAGATTATAGTGGTGCCTTTTAGGTAAGCTTGTACTATTATGGTACTCTTCTCAATGACATACAAGCAAGTTAGTTAAATATATTTTGTTTCATATAATCATTTCTTTTATATATATCAATGATTTATTTTGGCCCTCACATTTGGAACCTCTTAGTGATAACGTATTATATATTGTTTGGTGATGATTTTTTACCCTTTACATGCAGTTTGATGCAACTACAACATTTTGATCCGACCCTTGTGTATGAGTCCCACTCTTGTTATGGAGTAACTTATCGGGAGAGCCCAGCTCAGCATCCGATGTTCTCGTTAAAGAGGAGCAACACAAGACAACAAACATGGGATTTTTTTTAGCACGTTTTTTAGCATATGGTTGGTTCCCCATTTTTTATATCTAAACTTTTTATTTATATTTTGGATACAAAGCATTTTTTGAACCCCTTTGCGGGTTTTTGTATAGAGCAACCTCTTTGTGGGCTGGCACTAGCAATTTTTTCGTGTAGCGGTGCCAGTCTAACCACAGAGAATGAGAATTACATGTTGAAATTTGATGTGTATATCTTAGCCTCCACCTTCAAGTATCATGAGTGTGGATGCTCTCTCCCTCTACATATTGTCATTGGACATTTTAGATTGGACCGAAGTCATTGACAATGAGCACTTAATATTTGGAAAAAAAAGAAAAAAAGAAAAAAAGAAGTAGAGATAGTAAGCAAACAAGTGGCAAAACATTCCCATTTCATTAATATTTGGAAGTTGTATAGGATATACAATGGTTATTCACAAAACACAATACAAGCAAAGAAAAGAAAGATGACAATGAGAATCTGAGCTCGAAGTTAGTTAAAATGCCTTCAATCTTCTCCTCCAAAGCTGCTACTTGGTCTGAAAAAATGCCCAATTGTTTCATCATCTACAGATCGAGTGAAACTCGACAACAAAATATCCAAATATTGTACATTAGTCTTCTAAACCATATTGAGCCAGTACACATATTTCTTGTAGTTCTCTCTCTAGATGGTACTAGTAGTATTCAAAATCTTCTTTAGCCAGGTGTATAGTGAGCATTTGTCTCTAGGACTCTTCTTTATTGGCCCCATAACCTACCTGCTGATATCACTTGAATACATAAGAAAAGGCATTTGCCATACACCAAGAGAGAGACAGAGCAAATAAGAAAGATCTAGCACCTAAAAAAATATGTGAAACATGATTTAAAGAGAAGGATGAAACTCCAAATGCATTTTGGCTCTCCCACTAATAAGTAATTCATTATACTGCAAAATCAATAAGGATGAAACTCCAAATGCATTTTGGCTCTCCCACTAATAAGTAATTCATTATACTGCAAAATCAATAACACAACCATACTATGGTCTTAAAAAAATAGTAATTCATCATACTGCAAAACCAGTTACGCTTTTAAATTTTTTTAAAAAAGATATTTAAATCCACTAAAATTTAAAGCCTTAACAATAGTAAACAAGGCAACGCCTAAGCTCTAATGGAGAATTCCCCTACAAAAGTCAATCTTAACAAAGAAACCATAACTTTTAAAAGAGAATGCCACCGTAATAGTAAATTTTCGTAGAGAAAGTTCCAATTTCCAATCAATATAGCTTAAGTAATCAGTCACATTAAAAAGTTACTCGATGTTCTACTGTTTAAATCACAAAGTAATTGTTATGAAAATAAAATTGTGATTTTCATTTTTTTCCTTTTACTGTAAATAGGCATAAATAATTGTAAATAACAAAAAACCTTAGCCCAAAAAATTCAAATACAACCTCATTTTGAATTTTTTGGTGATCTTTCTAAGTGAATCGCTACAACTCAAATAATTCAAAGTAAACATTACTGCGATTTTTTTTTTGAGTGAGAAAATGTGGTGGCCCAAGACTCCACTCCATTTATTGGGGCAGTTGGTTTTTCTACAGTGATCTTTGATCTATTGAAAGGGATATATTTTAGAAAATATCTCTTTTTTAAGAGAAGATCTAGATGGATTTTTTTATCCTAATCCAATATTTTTTTAGAAGCTATAATATTTATCTTAAATAAGTATTTTTTTAATCTAATAACTAAATTAATGAGTTACAAAATCTTTTAATCTAATAACTAAATTAACGAGTTAAAAAAAATATGGAGAGAGAAAGAAATGGGAGGGAGAGGGGATAGAGGACATGAGAGATAGGGAGGTACGTAGAGAGGGAGAAGAAAAGGAGGAGTATTGGGGGAGAGAGATTAATTTAGAAAGAAAGAACTTACTTGTTTATGACCTTCTCATGCTTTTTTATATCATTACCATTCAACAATAATTTTTATAATTATTTTTTATTATTTTATAAATATTTTTTTTCGAAAGTTTGCATTAATTCATATATCTATCATGACCTAATTTTTAGTTATTCATTAGACCTATGGAGGTGTTCTCTCCTTTATGTGAAGTTTGACAACATTCAAATTCACACTTTGGTATACTAATTTTTCTTTTTCTTTTTTTAATTTTTTGTCCTATAAGTTCACATAAATCTAATCGCATCCCATCTTAACATTAGGTTTTTCACTTTGGAAGCAATTAAATGCAATGTCATGATCAACTTTGTGTGTTCCAATGCTTTTTTATTAATATTTGTGTATATTATGGGTTGGTTTGTCATGCTTGTCTTTTCTTGTTTTTTTTTTATATTCATTGCATCATGTAAGTTGGGTACTTAATTATTTGAGTAATTATATTTAAATAAGTTATCCAATGTTCTAATATACAATCTTAATTAGAGGATAATGGTAATATTAGAGGGGAGAATGGAGTTAGCCAGTTCTTATGTTAATATTAGGGGTGAATGGAGTTAGCTGGTTCTTGTGTTATAAAGGGAGTCGGCTAGTTCTCGATATATCAAGGGCTAGTTCTCAATATATTAGGGGAGTTAGTCAGTTCTTGTGTTATAAAGAGAGTCGGCTAGTTCTCGATATATTAAGGGCTAGTTTTCAATATATTAGGGGAGCTAGCCAGTTCTTGTGTTATAAAGAGAGTCGACTAGTTCTCGATATATCACGGGAGAATTGTGTTATAAAGGGAGTCGGCTAGTTCTCAATATATTAAGGGCTAGTTCTCAATATATTAGGGAAGTTAGCTAGTTCTTGTGTTATAAAAGGAGTCGGTTAGTTCTCGATATATTATGGGAGAATGGAGTCAACCAGTTCTTGATATATTAAGGAAGCTTTCACAAGGGAGTCGGCCAGAATGGAGTCAACTGGTTCTTGATATATTAGGGAAGCTTTCACAAGGGAGTCGGCCAGTTCTCGATATATTATAAAGGGCTAGCTTTCACAAGAAATCGGCTAGTTCTCGATATATTATAAAGGGTCAGTTCTCGATATATTATAAAATGCCAGCTTTTACAAGGGAGTCGGTCAATTCTCGATATATTCTAAAGGGCCAGTTCTCGATATGTTATAAAGGGTCAGTTCTCAATATATTATAAAAGGAGTGTTATCGATATATTAGGGGACCTTTCACCCACCACGATTTTCGATTTGAATCTGCCGATTTTGACCTGGATCAATATTATTTGAAACCTTGTTAAATAGGCATAGAGAGTCTTCGACTAACAATTGACCATGTTCAAAATCTAGAACTTATGCTAATTCTTGCAAGGCTTTCCAAATATTAAAAACTTGGTTTCATTTTGACCGAAATCATTTTTTCAGTTTATTTGTTTTGTTTGGGTAGGTTAGTGGTGGGATCCAATCCTGCTACATAGTGTTGCAATTCGGTGACCAAGCAAATCAGTTTTGGAAATTGAGGGGTGAAACAAGGCAAGAATAGGATATGAAAGAAAATAAAATGGGGTTCAATCTCTTTGATCCTAGGCACGATAAATCGCTTTCTCAAGACAACGTTTGCCCATTATTAATAAGCATCAGTGTCCATTTAAGTTTTACCGGGCATAATTTTACTCAGGATACATGGCAGCAAAGGATGAGGAAGCAATCAAGCCAATACAAATGTACAAATATTGCAAGATATCAATCTTGCCAATAAAAATGCACAAATATTTCAAGATCTAGAGCAATGCAGTTGCCACTTTTAGAGCGAGAAAGTTCTCATAAAACTCCTATAAAAATTAATGTTGCTTCTTTGTGTAAAACAAGATGGAATAGGTCGCTATCTATAAAGAAATAGTATGCCTCATTAAGACAACGACTTATCTTATTATTTATAAATTAGTCCAAAGACTTTTGTAGGTCTTTTTAGACTTTTTATAAAGCATAAGAGTTACAAACGTTATATATTATAAACCAATTTGTCCAAGTGTTTATACACTAACCAAATAGTCACTATTATACTTAACTCTTACGTATATTATGTTGACGTATCTTCACCATGAGTTACCATAAGATAATTAACCAGTAGTTAGATACTATAATAGTGAGTATGACATTATTATACTTAATTCACCATTATTACCGCTCAACTATTAATAAGGTAACTCTCTCAAGTCTTTACTCTTTCCAAAACATTAAGAAATAAGAGATATTATTTTGAAATGGGAAAAGTTTATATAGAGCCGAAGCTTTAAACAATCAAATTAGAGCATATCTCAAATATTTAATTAGAAGAGGCTGCTTTGATGCCCAAATATCCTTAAATTGATCATCTCGACATCAAGATGCATGGATATGAGAAAAAAAAAATAGATTTCAAGTTTTGGAAATAATATATTTCATAATGCATTTTTGGACAGTCAATTTTCAAGATTTTCAAGTTTTCATAGATCTCTTTATCTACACTATTTTTTAAGCTTTAAACTTTATAAATAAAGATGAAAATATATTTTAGTACTATCAAAAATATTTTCACTATTGAAATCACATTTCTCGACATTATTTGAAGGTAGGCTCTACTCCCTTTTGAAATAGTCATAAGTATTTTTCAAAACTAAAAATATAACAGTCAGTACCCAAATTAAAATATCAATTTAAAGAGCCAGGGTTTAATTGGTTAACACTTGACGATTTGCAATGCTACGTCCTATGCTCAATTCCTCAATTCCTACCAAGGGTAGGGGCCCTCTCGCCACTGACTCACCAAAAAAAAAAAAAGATCAAGGTATCAACCTAAACACAAGCATTTCCGGTGTAGATCTATCTTAAACAGCCATCTTGAAAATCTAGAGATTTATATCTCTCAACTATGTTAATGGATCTACATGGCTCTTAACCATGTTAATGATCATAATGACTCTCAGTTTCGGATAGCTGTTGCTCACTCTTCATGGAACCACAAGAGCAACAGTAATAAAAACATCAGAAAGAGAATCAAAGACGGGTGGATGAAAAAGAAAGAGCAAAGGATTCTAGATAAAGAAATTAACATGGAGGTAAGATCAACCACTGGCACCAGTAAGGATGTTCTTCATGTTTTCGATCAATCCGTGCATCTGCTTTCTTGAATGAAGAGGCGAAGGATAAACGCAAGCACAATCGAGTTGGCCATTTCTTACCGTGTCGAAAACAGCAATGGATGGCCCCACTCCATGAACAGAAGAGCAACCAACATAGTCTAGCACCCCTAATTCCTCCTGCAGATCTTGTGTATCATCCATCAATGTGTCTTCAAACACAACCATGAAAGAGGTCCTCAAAGAAGAATAGGGAGTGAAAGCAGGACATGAGATTGCCTTACACATGAGATAGTTAACATCAGACATATCTGTAAAATGCTTATTACGCGAAATCGTGCCATTTAGTGCCTCCTTGAATCGATTAGCAAGTTGCCATAGATCTTCTTCGCCATTTATGGAGATTGTGTTCATGATCGCAGAGTGATAGAATCCTGAAACATAAGTGTTAAATTTCTTACTTTTATAGGAATATAACTCTAGACGCCATATTATGGTACCTTGACACCATGAGACCACCTCATCTATCTAGGGCCATGGTATAATGAGATATGAACCTCGTACCAACCATAAGACGAGAGGCAAACGTGAATTTTCTTTCTTGCTACATTAGTTAACACATGGATTAAATACCAACACCAAAATTAACCTCTCCAATACATCTAGACATCATCTAGATAAAATGAAAAGTAGGTTTAGGTGACATTAAACTATTTTTATAATGAAATAGGCCTACAAGATGTGTCTATTTTAAAGGGTTAGATATGAGTATTCATGAATAGTGGCCTTGGTGTTTATATTTCATGTTTTTCTCATAATTCTAATTATAGTTTTGCTCTTTTGTGTTTTCTAAAATAGTTTGTTTATGTATGCCTACAAGATATCCTTTGATGGCCACCGGCTTTTGATCATCACGGATGCATATTATGTTTACATTACAGGTTATTAAGGGGGATCAAGCAAAACATGTTGGAATGTAAATTTCCATTTCCTGACCCATCGAACTTTCATGCAAGGTTCAAACAATCGATTCGGCCAAGGTACTCGGACTTTGGCTAAGGCGAGTTATTCGGCCGAGTCCCAGCAACTCGGCTAAGTTCATGTCATGTTAAAAAAAACGAGAATAACGTGGTCAAATGTGTATAATAAAATTAGTCAAGGCTTATTTTTTATTTTTTAATAAAATAAGAAACATCTTTTTTTAATAAAAATATTGTATCAATGCTTGCGGGATGCGTACCTTTGACATGAGAAGACTGACGCATGAATAATAGCCAAGTTTGAGAGGGCAAATGTAAAATTGACCATGTTATTCTCTTTTTCTTTTTTTTTTCTTTAGTTTTGAGAGGGCAAATGTACAATTTGCTCCATAGGAGCATGTCATGTTTTTAGATTAAAATTTTGGACACCTAGTCTCCCTCTCGATAAAAGCAATAAAATTAATTAGTTGAGACTCTCTTCAGGAGTTAAACTTCTATTTTGCCCATATCTTTAGAAAAAATGTTTGTCATTCTCATTTCCATGGCATTGAATCCTATAATTCGCATTTCGAACAGGCATGGATACAGTTTCCATTGGATAACTTGTGTGACTTGTCCAAATCCTGGTGACCAACCTAAAAAAGAACCGAAAGGAAGAAAACAAAAGCATGAACATGACCCAATTGATCTGCTTGAAAAAATAACAGCCTTAAATTGCAAAGGGAATATCCAAATTTTGGATGGTCTGATGCATATGTTTAAATACTCAAAATTCTCTTTCGTCTTTGAATAAAATACGCTTCTGATTCTTTGGAGTGGCTCCAAAATTTTCAAATAAAAGAAATCATACTGAGTTAGTCATTTGCCTGAGGGAGCATATGGTTTTTGTTTTTGCTCCGGTGGGGAGCATACTGCACAAGTTCTCTCACTCTAGCACATTCAAACATTTTTAATGATTCTCCTAACTGCATGGACCATATTAAGCTAAACATAATAACATTTAACTCCATTGTCAGGTAGGTAGGTTTCAAACATTTTTAATGATTCTCCTAACTGCATGGATTATATTAAGCTAAACATAATGACATTAACACCATTGTTATTATGTTTAGCTGCCCGGCTTGGCCCAACCATCCTGTCTTTTCTTTCTTTTTTTTCTTTATTTTTATTTTATTTTGACCCGGCCCCAGCTCCGGCTCTTGGAGGACTAGGGCCGGGCTGTATGAGCTTGAACTTCTTGCGAACACTATGGCCACAATATTTCAGGCTCGCTCTTCAAGTTTTTGCAAGGATTATTTTTGTAAACCTTCACCCAACATATCAACAATAATCATTCTCGGTTAGAGAGAGAGAGTGTACATAGGATGCGAGCGATCACTTCTAAGGGGAAGAGAGAGAGAGAGAGAGAGCGCCTAGGAGTACACGAAGGATTGCGCTTTCTTCCTATTTCGATGCCTACAAAGAAAGAGTGGGAGAGCAGACATTGGTTAATGCGGGCTCGACCACATTTCTACATATGCGGTCCAGAAAGTGTAAAGCGGTCTACATAAGCGGGCTTGGCCACATAGAAACCGGGTCCTAAAAATTAAGTCTTAAAATCCATCTAAAAAAAGTGAAGTTATTAAGAGGCCGGCGTTTCTACCATTAGAAAACTTGGGCAATCTAACCGCTAACCGTCCGGTTAGATCGGAACTGGCTTGTTTCGATTTTTGTGATAGACAGGTATTTTAAAAAAAATTTAGAAAAATATATATAAATTCTCAAAAATAGTAAAATTAGTTTGTAGTGTATTTTTTAATATTCTTTACGTTATGATAAAGATTTAAAATTGTTTTTGTCATTAACACTCACTTTAATTCAAAAATCGATTCGTTAAAATCTATTTTTTTTTATTAATTTTCAACTTCATTTGAATTCGTAGTTTTTTTTTATCTTTTTTTTATATTTTTTAACATTTTTTTGACCTTGGGGGACTCGTGAGGTTAGAAAGGTTGAATCGGATTTTCTACAATCATATGCGGGCTTTGGCGCATAGAGACAGTGGTATTTCCATATTGAGTGGAACATCTATTGCAACTAAAAACGACGGTTCTGCCACTTCCCCAACGTTACGTTATTTAATGGTTGGCGGTGGTGGGACAAAAGAGGCACGAAAAAAGGCGATGCCTCCGTTGCTTTTTCACCTAAACATCAAAATGCTCGTTTCCCCTTTTAAGGGTAACGATGCCAAAACACGCAGAAGACACAGAACAGAAAATCGTACGTTTTTCTCGCGTTTTATCACGAGAAAGCCCTCAGAACGAGACAGGGATTCTACGCAATAATCATTGTTAATTAAATGTGAGACTTGGGAGAGATTCTGCATAACAATAATTGATTGAAAAAGCATTCGGTATGGTGCACTACGCGCACTACGTGAAAAAATAACCATTGGTCCGTAGTTTTAGTGTTTTTTTTATTTGAATTGTAAAAATCATGGATATGCAATTTTTTTTTACCGTATAAAATTTGTATCCAAAATAGAATTACAAAGTTTATATAAGGATGCTACCTTATAATGTAGAACTATGAATGGCGCTAAAAAATCCATGGGAAAAGGTAGTTTTAATGTTGAAAAACCCTCTGATTGATCATCTCCAACATCGAGTTGTATGGCTTTGAAAAATAAAAAAGATTTTAAGTCCCAAAAATAGTGTATTTTACAACATATTATCTACACAATCCATTTTCAAGATTTTCATATATTTATAGATCTACTTGATTTTAACTATTTTTGAAATTTAAAGTTCTATAATTAGATATAAAAATAGATTTTGAGATAATCCTAAAAACATTTTATATCAAAATTATATACCGTGGTAAAATTTGAAGGTGCACTTACCTCGACCGCTACGGATGCATCTATATGCCAACTGTACCCATGTAAAAATCATGGATATGCAAATATTATCTTTTTTTTACAAAATTTGTATCTAAATTTTTTTTTTACAAAATTTATATCTAAATTTTTTTTTTACAAAATTTGTATCTATAATAGGATTACTAAACACCATTGGCCCCTTTTGAACTTAAGCTTAGGTGCTGGGCAGCCTACACCAAAGTGGAAGGTAATCAAGACCCGTGAATGCAATATTGACCTGTTCAAATTGGAACTAGCCGGTTAGAGCGAAAGTGTTGGCCGGTTCAACTGGCCACCAGCCGGTTTTGGTTTTGGCCGGTTTGAGGATCTAGCCAAGGATTAAAAAAAAACATTAAAAAAAAATTATATAAAACCCCAAAAAATTAATAGATTTATTTATAATTAGCTTTTAAATATTTATTTTATCATTTTTGCAAAGATTGGAAAGTGTTTCAGCTATAAATACTTATTTTTACTTTTTTTCATTTTTTTAAGAAAACTTCAAAAATACCCCTAAGCATCGATGTATTTTTTTTTAAATCTGTTTTTTTAGTTTTATTTTCAAGGTCATTTGGACGTGCTTTGTTTAATCATATTTTAAAAAATAATGATTTCATGCAACCGTTGTATGGTAATATGATGCAACAACCTTTAAAAACCATCTTATGGCCATTTGTTTGATCCTAATTTTGACATATATACTCTTTTCATTCTAATGAATAATAAAAACAATTTTAAAAAATTGAAAACACAACCAAGAAAGTATTTTTGTAGCCCAATTAACATGGACCGTTTATTTTGGTGAGATGCTTAGATCTAGGCCTTAGAATGATTTTTTCATTTCCAAATTTTTTAGATGCATTTATTATCATTAGATGAACAATGTTAAAAAAGAAAAAATTGATTTTTGGGGGGGGGGCTGGGTTATTGATTATTGAGATGAAGAGATAGTGGGTTCTTGATTATTGAGATGAAGAGAGTGTGTACATATGCTACAAACATGATTTTTTAGAGGTGACGTATTATACTATGATACAACCGTTGCATTGGATCATTGCTCTATTTTAAATATACATTTCAATATTTTTTATATTTTTTATTTTTAAATAATTTTTTGACCAGCGGAGGCATGCCAAAGTTAGGCTGATCTAACGGGCTGGTTTTTCAGTGACTCGGAACCCGCCCCTGGACCGGCTTCCGAGTCCGGTTCGAATTTTCAACCACGGCCTACACCCATAGGCTCCCGGCGTTTTTTAGGAAGGTTGATAACAATAATAATGTAAAAAACCGTATTGTGCAAAACCGTTTGCGAAGAGAGTACTGGTGAAGAACAGGTGGAGAGAGAGAGTAGCCCACATCAGTATCATGAATAACCAGTTAAGAGAGAGGCTCTCCACAAAACCCTTTGTGAAGAACTGGTTGAAAGAGTGTTGCAGAGAGAGAGAGAGAGAGGGAGCGAGCTTACCGAGATTGTCATCATGTAGAGCAGGTTCCAGCATCTTTCTGCAATCAATCAGAGTAACAATAGCATAATTCTCACACTGATTGTGAAGCTGTTTAGAGAGAGAAACCGCCATCAAACCAGCTGCAGCTATGGCTCCACAAAGCTTCACTCCCTTTCTTCTACATTCCTGCCATTAAAAAAGCCAAAAAAACTTAAAAAGCTTCATGCATCCAAGTTCACATTACTAATTCAACTGAACAGAGTTCATCACTTGTCCTAGAAAGAGAAAAAACCCATTTAAAAGTGAAACCCAAAAAACAGAAGCAATCGAATACATAGCTTAGAGAGAGAGAAACGAATTTGGGTCTCTTTTTTGTTTTTGTCATGGATTAAATCGATAAAATCGAAGAATTCATTAAATTCCTCATTTTTTGAGAGAGAAACAGCCGACTTACAGCCAAAAGACGCCCTGTTTCTTCATAACCCATCTGCAATCTGATCATCTGAGAACTACGAGGCAATTTGGTTTCCTGAAACTGTATATTTGTTAATCTCTTTGATCCCAATGAATAACCCAAAAGATCAATACCATGAGCCCAAAATGGTTTATCAGCTTTCCCTTTTGGAATCAAATCCTCTATCCCTTCATGAACTACATCCCCTGTTTCAGAAGCTCCAATAACCCCACTTTCTCTCTCATAAACCAATCTCAAAATCTTTCTAAGTATACAAACAGCTGATGCTCTGTCACAAATTGCAGTGTGCAATCTTAGAGAGAGAATGGAGTGAGAGCCACCAAGAAAATACAGAGTAACAAAGAACATATTCATTGGTTTTTCATTTAACCCATCACACCATGAGTTTCTGTTCAATTCATGCTCCAAAAGACAGTGAAATGCATCTCCAATGAAATTCCCCAAATGCGTTTGGTCTGAAAGCACTCCTAAGAGCTTCAGAGTCGGAGAAGTATCGATGATTTCGAAATTGGGAGATGGGTTTGAAGAGAGAGAAAACGATGGGTTTTTGGAGTTGCTCTCCCATACTAACTTGTGTCGAAGAAGAGGGCTTTGGGTCATGATCGTTTGCAGGGTTTCTTGTATAATGGTCGGGTCCATAGGTTTAGAGAGAAGAAGAGAGAGGACTGTAATCCCTGTTCCTCCCATTACTGCTCTGCACCAACTGTTCTCTGTGCCTCCTGTGAACCTGCTGTGAGTTAGGGTTTCTTCAGGGGTGGAGTTTTCATGGTGGATTTGCTCGGATTCTGGATTCATTTGCAGTGTTTTTTGGGGTTTAGTTTTTAGTTTTAGGAGAGAGAAATGCAGGTTGGGGTCTTACATACAGAGAGAGGGGAGAGAGACTGTAGGGTGAGAGAGATAAATCGATACTCTTGTGAAGAGAGACACAATATGTATGAATAAATATATATAGAGAGAGGAGAGAGGGAGAGGATAATGTTTGAATAGTTTCCGTCTCTACTATGTGATGGATAAATTTAGCTAACTTCACTTAAAAATAAAAAGGGCAAAGTTTATATAAGGTTGCTAAATCTATTGGAAATGTTGTTTTAGTGTTGAAAAAACTTTCTAATCGGTCATCTAGACATTGAGATGTATAAATATAGAAAAAAAAAAAATTTGAGTTCCAGGAATAATGCATTTTGCAACACATTATCTAGACCGTCCATTTTCGAGATTTTCATATATTTATAGATCTACTTGATTTTCACCATTTTTGAAATTTAAAAATTTCTAATTAAGTATGAAAATAGTTTTTAAGATACGAAAAATGATCCTATAGGACCCTCCTTCACCTATGTATATACTCAAAGGATCACCATTAAAATTGACACGGATCTCTAGAAAAGTGAAGTCCCACCTTCATGTGATAACTTTTTTAGAGATCCATATCAATTTTAAAGGTGATTCTTTTGGGTCCTACATACATAGGTGGGAACCGGTCCTAAAGGATCGATACTTTTAAAATAATACTAAAAAAATTTTATAACAAACTTACATGATATGATAAAATTTTAAGGTGTGCCTATTGTTTAAGGTTGCATCGTTATAGAAACTGCACTTAAAGAAAAAATATACTTAATAAATATGATGCATGGTACAATATAGGGAAATTACTTGTAAACATTATTTTTACCTATTGGAAACAATTTATTTATTTTTTATTTTTTATGCACCAAAAATTACAACTAGTAGCCCCATCTCAAGTGTCCTCCTTTTTGCCACGGTCGAATTATACGGCAATGTCAATACCAGACCTAAAGGGTGTTAACACCAAACACGAGGGTGAGGAGCTAGAATTAGAGAGTAACTATTTACTCTTGAAAAGACTTTCAACGGTTGTCCTCCTTTTTGCCACGGTCTAATTATACGGCAATGTCAATACCAGACATAAAGGGTGATAACACCAAACACGAGGGTGAGGAGCTAGAATTAGAGAGTAACTATTTACTCTCGAAAAGACTTTCTATGGTCTAACTGTCAGAGTAGACATTCAACTCGTATATGGTCAATCTCACGAGGCCAATATGATAGCTGATGCCCTGGTTAAGAGTGCTTCTGGAGTTATTATTTGGAGTTTTCAACCACCAGATTTTATTTTATATTTTTCATGATTTGACGTATCTGTTTTATTATAGGGCTGTAATATAATGAACTATTTTTTTTAAAATTTTTATTAATAAAAAACGTGTAGGGGGCTTTTTCCCCACTTACTTACCCAAAAAAAAAAAGAAAGAAGTATGCTATCTATTTACTCCTTGGGGTAAAATACATGCTAGGGATACTTTATAGATCTCAAATTTCGGGGGTATAATCTCTACAACCCATAGAATAATCTCAATAAAAAAAATAGTGATTTACATACGGATCTCAAAATTTTAGGTAAAATACGAAATGTTTCACTTATATGCAGAAATTATAAAGAAGGCTGGTCAACCCATATTTTTTATTTTTTAAAAAATTGCCCCTTAGTCAATCCGATATATATATATATATATATATATTAACTTTTTTGTGAGCTATTTCATTAATAAGGCAGTGAGTTAAAGCTTAGGGCACTGCCCTACTAATGAAAAAAATACAAAAGAAAATCAAAATTGGGGTTGATCAAGGCCCAATTGTACAAAAATAAAAAAAGTTGGGTTAAACGACTTTCTTTGTAATTTCTGCCTATGAGCAGTGCATTTTGTATTTTACCTAAAACTTTAAGGTCTGTACGTAAACCATTAAAAAAAAAATACTACAATAAACTCTCTATGTACTAAAAAAAAAAACCTGGAGAATTGAATAAAGACTGTCTAATTTTTTAAGGGTTAGATCTAAGAAACCTCAAAATTTAAGTTTTGTTTCTTCAAAACAATCATCTAGGGCCAGTTTGGATGTCAAACAAAAAAACTTTCACATTGAAAAAAATGGCAAGATTTATTCATCATTCATTAAAAAATATTATCATCTTTTTTTATTAGTCTGCTGGATTGTTTGGATGGTGTGAACATACTAAAAGCAAATTTGCATTCTACCCATTCAAAATTGTCTTCCCAATCCAAAAGATTTTGTTGTATCCCTCGCATCAGTAAAAAGATTGGCTTCCATACAATATGGAGAACCTGCAACTTGAGGTTCTCACTTACAAAATTGTGATCTAAAACGGGGCATGTTGATCCCGTAGTTTTGACCATGGGCCAGGTGCTCCCACTCGAAATGCTCAGCAGGACCTTGAAGGGTGCACTCTCGCAAATATCGGAGGGGATCATGACATTGCTCGCAAGTGACACAGTGCGCTGCTTCAATGGAAATGCGGTCTTGGGGCTCGACGCCGACCTCCAATTGCTCACGGGATTTGCAGAGGAACAGGGCTTTCAGGAGCTGAAGCAGGGGGTTAGTGGGAGGCCAGGCAGATAGTGGATCTTTTGCTGAGTAACCATCCCAAGAATTTCTTGCATCCAACGATTGAAAAGAGTCATGGGGCTTTAGTTTACTGGAAAGTGGTGGGCCGATTTCAGAGAAGATGAGGAATTCAGGTGCAGAAAGATTGTTTCAGAGTTTGGGATGGTGGTTGAGCTTGTCTGTTTTTTTAGAGAGCGAAAATAAAAGTGCTCTTAATCAAGAAGAGAAGGGTTTTTTATAGGTGTGGTATGAGAGAAAAATGTTCGTTTTGTAGATAGAGAAAGGGCATTGGGCTTACAAAGATGTCGCCTAATGCTTGTCATGGATGGGGCTTGATCTTCTCTTGCCATGGATGGGGTTTGAGCTTCTCTGAATTTTGAGAGAGAAAAAGCATTTTCATTTCCTCCTCATTAAGGAAGAGAAGGGGTTTCCTATGGATGTGATACAAGAGAAAAGGCTCGCATTTGCACGGATGAGAGAAGGCCGACACTTTTATCCTAAAAAAATTCAAGTTTGACTTGAATTATTTTGGACGGTAACTTTTGTCTTGATATGGTAGTATTTTTTTATTTCAATATAAAAATCTAGTAAAATTTAAAGGTTGTCCAAATGGATAAAAGTCTGTTTCACAAGATTTTAGATTGCAATCCAAAAATATTTCAATTTTAGTTAAATTTTGGTTACATCCAAACTGAAAACTAATAATTATTATATTGTTCCCCAAATTTTTAGATTAAAGTCGCTAAGTGTTTTGACCAAAGGAGTAGATGCATAGTTTGCTCCTGCAGGATCACAGTGCATGCACTATAAATTTTTTCTTTTTTGAAAACTTGTTTGATTTTCCTCGGTTAGGTCTTGTCATTGCCGAACGGACACTAGATGCACAGTTGCTCCTGCAGGAGCATAATGTACGCACTCTCTAAAAAAGAAAAAATTGAAAACATGTCTGGTTTAGCTGCGGTCCGATCTTGTCATGGCCGGACACGTGGGTAGTTGCGGAAAAAGAAAAGCACCGCCACCCTTGGGTTGTGCTGATTGCAATTTTGACAAAAAAAAAATATTCCCATACGGTAATAAAGGGGTGGAAAAAAATACGTAATTTTCTCAAAAAAGTATAGCTTATGGAGTCCAACCTTTGGTTTTCAAAATGGACGCGGTGAACAACTCTACTTTTGAACCAATCCTTTAGAGATTGGATAGGGTAAGGAAGGTTATGTGAAAAGTTGGGTTTATGTGCAGGAGAAATAAATATCAGGAATCCAATATTCAAATGGAAACTAGGAAATATCAAACGATGTATTTGCTCTTAAGGACTCAAAATTGTTGCAACACGCCCCTTGCTGGTCCTACTCGTCATATGAAAATAGGAAATATCATTTAAGGGGTTATAACTCCTTGTAATATCATTTAAGGGGGTTATAACTCCTTGAAGTATCCCTGTTGGTTTAGTTTTTAATGGGAAAGGTTTGTATAGAGCCGAGGCTCTAAACAATCAAATTGCAGCCTATCACAAAAATTTCATTAGAAGAGGTTGTTTTGATGTCTAAATATCCTCAAATTGATCATTTCGACATCAAGATGCATGGACATGAGAAAAAAAATGGATTTCATGTTTTGAAAATACTAATATTTTTAACACATTTTTGGACCGTCAATTTTCAAGATTTTAAAGTTTTCATAGATATGTCGATCTACACTATTTTTTAAGCTTTAAAATTTATAAATAAAGATGAAAATATATTTTAAGGCTATCATGAAGAATTCAATTTTATTTTTTATTTTTTAATAGAAATTCAGAACTTCATTAATCAACGATTGAAAAAAATTACAGAATATGAGACGACAGTCTCAATTAAAGAAATTCCTCCTTTGGCAAGGAAGCCTGCTAAAATATTGACCTCACGGAAGATATGCACAAAGGAGAAAATGAAAGGTCTAGACATATCTCAAATTTTAACAAGATGGACTGAAGTTCCCAAGGTGGTTTCTGCTCCTTATTACACCACTTTATAACATTCAAAGAATCACCTTCCACCACACAATAAGACCCTGAATTCCTTGCTACAAAGAATTTTAAACTATAGAAGAGAGCCAATAAATCTGCACCAATTTGTAGTTTTGTCTCCCAATGGGCTTGCATAAGAAACAACAATAGATCCATTCAACTCCATCACCACTCCTCCAAAGCCAACAGGACCCAGATTTCCTAAAGAGCTCCCATTAAAATCAAGTTTAAAAACCCCAACCAAAGGGCATATCAATCTCCCGTGAGGCCTACACTTAAAATATCTTAAATGGAAAATATTTGTTACATTTCTCCTAACATCCACTTCAAGAATGTCTTTCCCCTCTTTTGTGATTGAACATGAAAGCCAAATGGAATGTCAATTTTTTTCCAAAATACTTTCCATAGGCAAATAAATCCATTCAAACATTCTTCTATTTCTCTCCTTCCAAACTTCCCAAAGAATCAACCCTCTCGCAATTTGCCAAATTACCACATCAGTTTGTGGAAGCCAAGAAACTCCTAAATTCGAAATAATTCTTTTAACTGCCGCAGGCATAACCATAGCACATCCGAGCTTGTCAAAGAACCAATGCCAAATTTTAAGCGTAAAAGAACAATGTAAAAATAGATGAGCACCTGATTCAGCATCATTTTTGCATAATAAGCAAATATTTGGCAAGATCTTCCCTCTTTTGATAAGATTATCAACAGTGAGAAACTTATCTTGCATTGCCAGCCACAAGAATGCTTAAATCTTAAGCGGGCAAGGGCTACTTCCATACAGCTAGAATTTCTGGCATAGGCCATCTCTAGCAAACATGGAAAAGCAGATTATACATTGACTTCAGCAAAAATTGTCCATCTGAATCAAGCTCCCAAACAACTTGATCAGCTGCATTTTGTGGAATATACACCTCTTGCAGAAGTGCTAACAAACAAACATATTTCGAAAAAATCTGGACCGAAATGCTATTATAGGGGATGACTAAATTCCAAACAACTTGATTGCCTCTGATTTCAAAAATATCAGAGATAACGGCATTGGAATTATCCATGCGCTGAAAAATCAAAGGGAAGACATATTTCAAAGGGGAATCACCTAATCCTTTATGGTGCCAAAAGGAGATATTATAGTCATCCCCAAGATTTCACCTAATATCCCTATGGATCAATGGTTTGCACGAGTTAATTGATCTCCAGCAGTAAGACAGCCCTCTTGTATCATTTCTCAGCCCAACCCACATTTTTAAATATATCTTCTCCATATTTAGCATAAATAACTTGATACCACAACTGGTCTTTGAAATTTAAGTTTATGTACCACCATTTACATAGCAAGGCTTGATTAACCAATATAATTTTTTTAATATCCAAACCACCCTCTTTTCTAGGAGTACACACTCTTTCCCATCGTAGAAGATGGTATTTTTTGGAGTTATCAAAAGACCCCCAAAGGAAGTTTCGCATTAAAGATTCAATTTTCTTGGCAACTCGAGGAGGAATATGCAATAAAGACATCTGATAGATTGGCAACATTGACAAGCAAGCTTTAACCAAGATAATCCTACCACTAAAAGAGAGATATTTATACTTCCATAAATCAAGCTTAACTTGTATCCTCTGAATCACTTTGTCCCAAACGGCCATAAGTAGGCAACCATCTGAAATTGACATCCCCAAATATAAAATAGGAGAACTTCCAGCTTACATCCCAACACCTCTGCAATATCACGGACCATAGAGTCCTCACAATTAATACCAATTACTGCAGATTTTTCAAAATTAACCTTAAGCCCCAAAGCTACTTCACAGCATTGCAAAAACATAGCAATATTTTCGATTTAGTCACAATTAGCTTCACAAAAAAGGAGTGTATTATCAGCGTACTGTAAGTGCGATATACATGGACCATTATTAGGCATAAGAAATCCTCTAAAATGCCTTTTTACTTTAACATTTCAAACAAAATGACTAAAGCACTCAGCATAAATAGTGTACAGAAAAGCGGACAAAGAATCACCTTGACGACGCCCACGCGAGGCTACAAAGAAACCTGTAGGGCAACCTTTGAAAAGAATAGAAAAATGTGCAGAGGATAAACACTCATACATCCAACTTCTCCATTTTCCCCTAAATCCCATATTCTTCATAATTTTTAGAAGAATATTCCATTCAACCCTAGCATAAGATTTTTCCATATCCAATTTGATTACGAACCCTTGCACAACCACTTAAAGCTCTCAAATGAATGCACTCATGTGCGACCAAAACACTATCGCTAATCATCATATCCTTGATGAAAGAAGACTGGGGCCCAGTGATAACCTTCGATAATACTATTTTTAAGTTTTTCAGCCAGAACCTTAGCGATAATTTTATAAAGGCTTGAGAGAAGGCTAATGGGTCTCATATCACTAAGGCTCCCAATAACGGACTTTTTCATAATAAGGGCGATAAAAGTGGAGTCAACACCTTTAAAGAGTTCACCACTATGTAAAAACTCATGCACAATTTCCAGTAACTCCAAAGAGACCAAACTCCAGAATTTGTGAAACAATAATAGTGGAAAACCGTTAGGTTCAGGTTCCTTATCCCTGGGCAGCCCAAAAACTGATTTTTTCAATTCTTCCAAAGAAACATCCCTCAAGCAATAATATTGAATCAGCCGAAAGACATCTAAAGCCCACTCTAGATAACCGAGGTATGACCTTTACCTCAGTGGTGAAAGCTTTTTTGAAATGACTGATAACCGCATTAGACATTCCATCTACATCATCAGGATCAACACCATGAATCAAAAACCCAGAAACATCATTTTGACGTCTCCGAGTATTAGCAATGGCATAGAAGAATTTAGTATTTAAATCGCCTTCCTATAGTTATTTGACCCTAGATCTCTGCTTTCAATAAACCTCTTCCACCCTGCGGAGTTCATGAAGCTCATTAATTTTAGAGTTCCTTACTAAAACCAACTTCTCATATAGAACTCCAGAATTTTGAACCCTAGAGTCCACATATGTTAAACAACTAAGCACCTTCTTGATTTTTTTTTTCACATTAAATCCTCTATCATTCTTCCAAGTAATAAGCTTATGTTTCATACTTAAGAGCTTTTTGTGAAGTTGAAACCAATAAAAATAGAATTTTCCCAGGCACTTTTGATAAGATCAAGTACCTCTTTCTCTGCCAATCAACCAGCTTCAAACCTGAAAGGTTTAAGTCCTGCAGAAAGAACTTTAGAGCATAGTAGAATGGGAGTGTGATCAGAGGAGAGCTTGGGTAAAGTCATAACGGACGCAAGGGGGAAGAAATCATAGCACTCCCCAAGCACCAGAAATCTATTCAGCTTAGACATCGATAAATTTAAAGAGCTACCATTTGATCAAGTAAAAATTGAGCAAAAAATTAGCAAGTCGATCAAAGCATGGGTCTCGATAAATCTAAAGCTGCATTTCTTGACAATATTTGAAGGTAGGTTCTAATTTGATTATTTAGAGCCTAGGCTCTATACCAACTGCACTCTTTGTGAATTACAATTTCTCTTTGGTATTTTGTCCAAAAAAAATCTCCAACAACGTTCAAATTGCCTATTTTTGGAGTTGAAGAGGCAAAGGCACTTTACGAATTTCACCCACCTAAAGAGCTCAACAAAATGACAAGAGTACCTTTCTGGTTCAAAATGAGTCAAATCATTGAGATGTCCTTTTGTTGAGGATCCCAACCCTTAACTATAGGAATTTGGACATTTTAAAAAATTATATTATTTATTATTTTTTTGATAAACTATTTGTGTAAAACAAAAATTAAAAAATAAATCCATTAATCTTTTTTCACCTCTTGATGATTTTGTAAGGGATTTTGATAATGTATTATCCATTAAAAATATTAAAAGAATTATTTAAAACCTCTGACTAACTGATTTTGCTAATTTTATAAGCATTTTCCGGACAATTATTTGGGCCTTCTAAGACTTTTTTTTTTTTGAATAAGTCAGTGGGGCTTTCAAGCCATTTTTATCCTCTTCTAAGTTCTCTTTTCACCTACTCACCTACCATATTTGCATGTGGTTCCTAAGTTTCTCTACCAAACTTTTGTCTACCCTATGACTTGAAACTTAATATTTCTCAATTTTCTTTGAAGTATCTCGAATTTTGACTAAATTCCCTAAGTTTTTGCCCAAATCCTTACATAGAAACTTGTTTCACTCTCTATTCTATTTGCTTTTGCAACCCATTCTCTAACTGATTTTGCCCTAACGTTTTGCTTTTCTGCCTCTCCCTCTAGCATATATTGTGTTAAATTAGAAGTCTTAATCTACTTCTTTTAAGCTCAAAAACTGCATTACTATAATAAAAGAAAAAAGAAAAATTTCGTATAGAACCTTAATTCATCGTATTATTTCATGATAGACTCTCATTCTGTTTATCTTTCAAGTGGAATAAAAAAACCCTAAAGATTTCATCATACCTCATCATCTCTTATATCCATTTTTTATTAACTTTTGATCGTAAAAATTACTCCCAACAAATCTTTTTATACAATTTCAACCCAAAAACTTTTTAATGGGTGGAAAGGGAAAAGAGGGTTAAAAATGATTTTGGTATGAAATGGTATAAAAAGATTTGTTGAAGCTAATTTTTATGGTCAAAAGTCAATAAAAGATGGAGTTAAGAGGGTATATCATGAAATAATATGAGAATTTATGGTTCTATACAAAATTTTTCCAAAAAAAAAATCATAAACCTTTGCTTTTGAGCCAAACAAAAGTGATAACCAAAGTTACAAAATTTAAATCTTGGTTTTGCTTTTTTCTTTTCTTTTTCTTTGTTTTTTCTTTTTTGCTTTTGTTACTTATTTTTCCTTACGTGTTTTTTTGGTTTTTTATTTTTTTTTAATTCTCTGAATTGTAAATAATTATTTTTAAAGGTGGTTTGATGGATTCAGCAGCTAGTCCTACGAGTTTCAACTGTATCAGATCCCTCACCGGTTCAATAGTTAATCCCATCACTTAACCAACAAACCCAAGATTATCATCAAAAAGCAAAGACAGCGCCCATTTGTCACTACAAATGAAGGTGAATTTGCATTTTTTTGTAATACAGATGGTTGGATTTTCCTTTCTTTCCTGTTTTTTGGTTGGATTTTCCTTTCTTTTCTTTTCTTTCTTTCTGGTAAATAAGTGAGAGCTCATATGAGATATTCATAGTTGAATCATAAACAAAATAGGTAAGACTTGCTATCAAATGTGCGTCCTTTTTTATCTAATGTCCTCGCTATATGGAACCCATGTCACTCAAGAGGGCCATTTAAAAGGAATCCAAAGCCACTATTCGCACTATTCGCCCAATAAAAAATATCATTTAATTAGTACACTATCATTTCCTCTTGGCAAGGGCCACATGCCCAACATGCACTTATAACGGGCACACTCGCTCTTGGGTCCAGGTCTTATCGTAATTTTCTGATCCAGGTCTGGGTCTGGGTCCAGTCGGACCTGAACCTGGACCCAGGATGCCATTCTTAATCATCCAATTCACTTATCTTAGAACCCTTTGGTTGGATTGCTTGCAAAAATGCTTGAGTATATAGAAATCCTTTTGTTTTTTTAATGAAAGCCCCAATCTTATATTCTCAATGTTTCGTCCTCATTTCTTCACAAAAAATCAGGAAATTATTATCAAAAAATTGAGTTTCTTATATTCTCAATGTTTCGTCCTCATTTCTTCACTAAAAATCAGGAAATTATTATCAAAAAATTGAGTTTCTGGGCCCTCTTTCTATCAATACAACTATCATTCAAAAACAACATAAAAGAATTGAGAGTCCAAATTTCGGGAGCGTTTTGAATCTAAAGTTGTAAATCTTCAATTTCTCTCTTATTGCTCCCCATATCATGTGAAATTTGTCTCACATTGATCTACGATAGCCCTAACAAATTTTTTGAATCGAAGTAGAAATTTGCTGAGATCGACTTTCGATTTTTTCCCACCATTTTCTTTGATTCTCCTCTGGTTTTTTTCCTAATTTCTCTCAAGAAAACATGATTTGGATATTTTTCAGATACTCTATAAGATGAAAATCATTTTTTTGGTTCAATGTTCCTATTTGATGAAAACAGAAAGATGAAAAATTGGGGGAATTTTTTCACTTAGAGCTAGTTTTTTAATCTCATTTAGAAGTATATTTGTTTGAACTAAAACTATTTTTTGAAAGTCATTTTTTGCTTTTGAGCTCATTTTTTTTCTTTTTTATGGGCATGAAACATTTAGAAATATAAGAACCTCTACGTGAATTTTAATTATGATATCTCTTTGCCAATTATATTGGCAGTGTGGGTAGGTTCTTAGATAGGAATATGCTTCAATCTGAAAGACATACGTGGTGGCATCTGAGTCCTTACAATATTTGCATCAACGGTAAAATATATTCTTCAATCACATAAGCCATAGGCTTTTGCTTCTTTTCAAAGCTCGCAGAAAACTGCGCATGAGTCTACAAGTCCGTGGCCAGTAGGCAGACAATATTTATTTGTCCATACCTTCCAATTCTCTGAAAAATTAGAACTTCTCCTGCAATCGTCGAAACTGATCTGGCCCTTTGTTTCTCAAATCATCTCTACATTTTTAAAAAAGGTTAACACTTCGTTATTTGGGTTCTCACCATAATAAATTATATATTATAGTGTATAAAATTTGCTAAATTATTGAGACCAAATTAGGGGATATGGAAAAAACGAGATGCTCTCGCATTCTTCCAAGTGTTAAACGCCCTCCGATGTGCAAACAGTTCCCGAATACACTCTCGGGATACAGCCAGATCGAAATATAATTTTTAAATATATGAGTTGCACTCATTAGATCCGTACAAAACCACAGTTTATAAGACTAATATATTTTTCAATCGGTATAATACCGCAAACATCGATTGAAAATACATTTCCCTCTCACGAGAAAATTATCATCCAATCGATAAAATAGAAACATCAATTAGAAATAAGTTTTCTCTCACCATAAAATTATTATTATTTAAAATAAAAATATTTTTTTACTAAAAATTATCATCCAATCGGTATGGTATAGATATATATCAATTGAAAACACTGATCTATCTCACGCCATAGAATAAAATAATAATTGTAACAGAAACATGTTACCGGTCAGTATTACAGGAATATCTTCCTCATATCTTAGTGTTGCCAGAATAATGCGCAAGATCGAGAGAACCAAAACAAGAGAGAGATTCTATGTGTTAATTTCCTGTGCAACAAGAACCTTACAGAGCAAAATTGTGAGAGCTTAAGCACACACTAATATACTTCCTGTAATTTACAAAAAAACTCAGACATAAAATTTTGACGCACCTGACTCCTCTTTTCTCGTTGCTTTTCAGGAACAAAATCCTCGTCAATTTATAGATGAGAAGTTACAATTTTTAATTATTAAAAATTATACAATATTATGTATTTTCACATGGTAGCACAATAATATGTAATTTTTAATTATTAAGAGGAAGTGTTAAAATTGTTGAAGCGTATTTTTTAGAAAATATATTAGTTTTTATGTTATTTTATCGTAAGTGATGTAGTGATATTCTACTTGTAAGTTTGCGTGGTAGGAAGTTGTAAAACTACTATGTGGTTAGTAGTTATAGTTACAAGTAGATAATTATTGTAGGAAATATGGTTGTAAAAACGTCTATTTAAAAAGAGGTGTGTGGTAAAAAGTCACATGTTGAAAATTGTAATACATTTGTGTACTCCATGTTTTTCTTTAGTGAATGTTAGTTTTCTTCTACAGGTTCTTGGTTTTTTTTCTCTTTTTTATTTGCTCGAGTCTGGAGCTAGTATGCCATTGTTATCCTAATTGAGAAATGGATTGTTCCGGTGATGTGGAATCCATCATTCTCTACATGGTATCAAAGCCACAAAGGTGGTGGTTATGTGGTCTTGACTCCTTTGATGAAGAAGATCAATTGTCATTTTGAAGATAGATTCGGTGGGAGGTCTAATGGTTTTAATGTTGAGTTGGGAACTCAACTCAAAGTGATCTTTCTGTTTCCCAATTCTTCTTAAGATTTAGAATATTTGTTTGGAGATCTCCCATTGATGCGAAAGAACGTATTTGGAGGCACGAACGAAGTGACTTATCATTCGTGGGTTAAAGATGGAGTATATTCCCAACATTATTTCTATTCAACGGTGGGCTATGCAGTTCTACTTGATAGAATGTGATAATCTCCTTCATGGCCTACTAAATGGCTGGATTGTCAATTTCAGGAAATGATGAAGATGATCGTGTATGCATGGTCTCCTTTATAGAAAATCACTTTAAGAGAGAGAGTTAAAATTGTTAAAATGTATTTTCTAAAAAGTATATTAGTTTTTATATTATTATCATGAGTGACGTAGTAACATTCCACTTGTAAATTTAAGTGGTACGAAGTTATAAAACTACTAAGTAGTTAATAGTTATAGTTAGTTATAGTTACATGTAGGTAGTTATTGTAGAAAATATTGTTGCAAAACCCTCCATTTAAAGAGGTGTGTGGTGAGAAAATTGAGTATCATATTGAAGATTAATCTTAGGTGACAAGATTATAATGTCTTTATATACCTTAAAACACATGTGTTAGTTTTTTTCCACCTCTTCTAGGTTGGTTTTTTGTTTTTTTATTTGCTGAGTCTTAGGCTAAGCTAGTATGACATTCCAACTATTTGCGAAACGGATTGTTACCAACTTCCGTCTTTCTCTACGAGACGCAACTAATACGTTGTGAAACCATACTAAGTGGACTATATTATTTACAGTGATCTTGCGTGCATTATTCATATTGTCTCGTAGAGTTACTATTCATTAGCACATTACTGTTCCATTGCACATTATTATTCACAATACTATTTATTTACACAGTATCATTCGGACCTCACAACCACAAGCTTATACAGTCCAAAAACTATTATTTTAAAGCACAACAAGCCAAAAAGCAAACCGACACCTAAAGTAATACACCTCAAATATCCACCATTACCTCAAGTAACACACCCCAAATATCCACCATTCTGACATTGCTTCTCACCCCTCCCAAAAGCCTTGTGAGCCTCTCCTAATTGCCGATAGAGAGAGAGAGAGAGATCATTTCACTTCTCATTCTTATTGTCCTCCTCCTTGTTTGTAGAGAGAGAAAGGTCTAGCTTGGACCTAGTCTCCTGATCAAGCACCTCAAGAAAGAGAGGGTCGACCACCACATTGCTGTCCACATGGATAACAAATGGGTGCTTCCATATAAGCAATTGAGCCTCGCCTTCAATTCTAACCACTGCCTTTAGCTCCATCTCTCTCCTAATGACGTCCCGCATGAGCCTAGCCAGGCGGTGGGTGAGCTTGAGCCCGTCGAGCTGGGCCCATAGCTGAAGGGTTCGAACTGATCGAGCCGGTTGTGAGCCTGCCGCGACTTTGGCTTGGCCTAGAAGGGTATCATCACAATATATGGACATTGTGGAAGGTGAATACGTGACGGGGACGAGGTTGGGGTTGGTGACGGAGACAGTGAGGGTGAGTTCAAGGTCGAGGACTGGGATGGGAGGAATGGGAGTGGTGGGGAAGCCAACGTGGAGAGAGGATAGAGAAATTGAGAGGAGAGAGAGCGTGGGGTCTCGAGGGCGGGCCGCAATGGCCAAGGCAACGACGGCAGCGGTGGTAGTGCCGATTGCGATTGTCCAGCCTATGGTCGCATCCATGGAGTCTCTCTTTACACTTCTGTCTCTCCCTTGGGGAATTGGTAAGCTTGAATTTTGAGAAATTGCGAATCCCTCTCTACGTCTGTCGATCTAGGAATTGGGAAGAGGCTTCATCTCTCTTTGGGGTAGTTCAAGGGACCTGTCGTTTCTCTCTCAGG
>NW_006499824.1:1246632-1263661 GCF_000471905.2 Amborella trichopoda
CAAAATGTATTTCTCGGTAAACGATCATATAGGTCTTTCTTTTATTAGTATCAGAGTTATTGATACTTGATGACATTAGTTGTCTTTTCTCTTTATTGAGTTTAAATGAAGCTTGAGAATGAGAAATAAGAAAGTTAATGACCTTTATGGTCAAGAAATAGACCCACAGTTAAGAATTATTGAAATACTCCAACACCGAAAAGGCAATCTGCAGAATAAGTATTCTGGGCTGTTTTGGAGTAGTGATATGAATAAGATATTGAGGTATTTTTCTATTACATACTACAATAATATATTACGTCTTTAAGAATAGGATTTGCCTAAAAAATTTCAGTAGGAGATCCTAAGGGAATTGAGAGTTATGGACTCAACAATGAAGGGTTTCAGTTCTAACCATACAAAATTCAAGAACTGTCCATTGAGTTTCGTGATTTTTTTTACCAATCATATGATTTTATTTTTAGCTGAAATTAGATTGTGACTCATAAAATTGAGTCTAATTTAAAAAAAAAAACATTTCATCAAGAAATTCATTGTGGTTTGAAAGATATGATCAATTTATTGAAGAATGCACAAGTGTTGTCTTCTGCAACAAAAATTATTTTCATGACTTGGAAGTTAAGATTTAATTTCTATTCTTAGTAGAATGTTTTATGGTTCAAACTAAGTTTTTAGACTTTCATTCTGAGTCTAATTTGTAATAAAATTTATTTGAGAAAGAAATATCTATGGGAAGAGAGGAATAAAAATTTTGGATTGAAGAGAAGTCATCCTGAATTTTCTGCAATTTGGTACGTTCTTCATTGACACATGAATAGCTTTATTTATCAAGCCTACTTAACAAAGTCATATGAGGCTTGTGGAAATATATGTGCTATTATTATGTGTCTAATTTCAAACAAAATTGGTTTGAAAGGGAAACTCCATGATGGTAGAGAAAAAATACAATTTTACTAAATATTGTTGATCCTGGAATTCTGCAGTATGACTTATTTTGTGACGTGAATATTACTTATTTATTTGTCTAAAGAAAAGTATGATTTGGGATTCAAACTATGATATTAAGATTTGGTTTTGAGTCTTGTTTTCAACGCAATATATTTCAAGCAGAAATTCATTGAGAATTGAGAGAAACAAGTTTTTATTGAGAGGTGCTCAATCTGATTTTCTGCTAAGAAAATTGCATTGTGACCTAAATGTCACTGAAACTAAGACTCACTATATGGTATGATTTAGGGATGGAACTGAGCATTATTTTATATTTTTTAATCTATTTCAATACTCAAAAGGATTCGAAGATAAACTTTTTATGAGTTGGCAGATGTCGTATTTTTATCATGAGATGCTCATGTTCTATACTGCAGTAAATTAAAAGAAGTGGCATATTAAGGCACATCCTTGAATTCCCAATTATGAAGACCTTTAAGACTCATTTTAAAAGGTTTTATAGTGTGCCATGAGTATGATTTATTATAGTACAACTTCAGAGATATGTAATACAAAGTTGGCAAGATAAGACACTCTATGTGAAGAGTATTCGATCTGAAAATAGCAGAAAGAAGAAGAAACACAATACCTATAAAAGCATCTTAGTTTCTTCGAAATAAATGGATATAGAGAGAGACTTGGTGGAAGCAGAGAAACGCTAAAGATCAGTGGGAGAATCGAAATTGTGATATTTGAAATAATGGGGTGAAGAAGAGATTTTCTTCACTGTGTAAGACAGGAGAATCCAAATGCTGAAGAGATAGACATTTTGTGACATGTAAAACCAATGACCAATATATTCTCCAAAAATTGCATGTACTTCCGAGATAAAAAAAAATTGTCAAACAAGTAAAAGTGATGAATCAAGAAAGCCCAAGTACCACACTACGTGGTTTTGATATATGAAATCTATCCCACGTTACATGGTACAGTCATATAGTGAAAGAGGACTCAATAATTTTGTTTAATATGCTTTGGTTATATTTTGGCTAATTGTTTTATGAATATGTATGAAGTGTATGAACATTAAGTGATAAGTACTAACAAATTTGAAAGAGCCGGTTTTGAATACCTTGTGTTTTTGTGCCACTTTGTGCTTAAGTATGAACTACTTAAGATAGTGATACACATGGAGATGTGATTTGATCAAGGGTTCTGAGCCCTAACGATGAAACACGAGAGATGGGTGTCGTTCATTCAAATATGCAAACACAAAGGGAGAGTTCTAGTGGAACTCAGTCTTAGTGACCATCCTCTCAATAATGTCTACAATATGATGTGTTGTATGTGATGATGATCTCTTGATAAATTCTCCATAATTGCCAAAAAGGAGTATTTTTTCAAGGCTTTAATAGACATTATTTAGTCATACTTTATTTTGGATAAAATTATATGGTATATATGATTTGTTTTTGTGGCCATAAACTTGACTTGGTAGGAAATTAAAGGTGAATGCGGTAAAATTATGAGAGCTAAGCATGTATTTTAAAATTAAATTGGATGATTTGAAAAAAGCCTAAGTCTATGAATACGATTTTGAGAAAACCACAAAGTCTTACAAAGTCTATTATGTCTTTATGAAATCATTTTAAACCGTCATACTATTATATAACTATTGCTTGTAGATATATACCAAGTCTATTTTTTTTATTAAAAAGAAAAACATTATGTCTTGAAACTATTTATAAAAGTATGAGAAAAACTATCATGCGTTTTTTTTGAAAAAAAAATACCTATATGCTTTGACTCATGTTTGTAGTTATTTAGAATCCTTGATTACCTAAGACTTTGAACTAAAGGGAATGTTGTAGGAATGTCATCATGTTGAGCTTCCCTAACACATGTTGTGTTGATTAGATAAATTGGTTTTTATGAATTTACTACCAAGATGTCTAGTATGGTTGAACATTTGTAGTTCATTAAGGTTTTTGTATATTGTGAAACCAACGGGTATTGAATTGCATATTACATGAGACTTGATATGCTACCTCGTGATATATGCTTAAGAATGTTGAAAATGTATATGTTGTATGTGCAATAATTGAAGCTGCTACAGTCCTACGTTTTTTTTAGCTGCTTGGATATTCAGATATACATGTGTAAGCTATCGCATATATCCAAATGATGCGAAATCTACATCTGGATATGTGTTCATGCTTGGAGATGGTGCAGTTTTTTGAAAATCAAAGAAACAAGATGTAACGAAATTATCCACCATGAAGGCAGAGTACGTGACGTGCTATTTGGTGATTGAGGATGCCATATGGATTAAGAAATTTCTTAATCGACTTGACTTTCACCTCGTATGTTGTGAGGCAGTAAGAATTTTCTGCGTCAGCACGGTGACGATATGCGTGTCAAAGGAGCCACGATTCCATAAGAACTCAAAGCACATAAAACCATGTTTTTATCACCTGAGGAATGAGGGGAGATTGAGAAAGATCGAGATCCAGATAAACTAAATATTCCAGTGGGAGCACCTAATAGTATTTGACATGCCAAATAGAACAACAGACTATAATGTTGTTTACCCATGGAACCCAAATGTTTGGTGCTGATTGTATGGCTACAAAAAGAGAGCAGCTTATTTGAAAAACCCTTTTGAGCCCATGAACATACGACCCCATGCGATGATGGTACGTGATGGTCTTTTACGACAACAGGTCCATGATTCACGATGCGATGTGAAAGATGAGCTACGACCATTTTTTGAATGAGATCCGAGCAGCAAAGAGAAAAATATGTTGCCTTTATAATATTTTTGTGAAAAGATTGATGGCGAAAACCATGATTAATGTATTGAGAGAATAAGTAAAAATGTTTGAGAGTTATTGTAATTGGGAGAGAGAGAGATGGGAATGAGAGAAAGTGAGAAAGAGATAATGTAAAGCTTTCAAAGGCCAAGTGAGATATGTTGGGTTTATGTGGCTTTTAAAGGCATTATGAGTGCTTGTAAAATGAAATAATATAGTGGAACATGAACTCAGTGGGAGTATGATCCCTCATGGACCATACTAAGTAAACGATGTTTGGAGATACCGGACTGTGCTTGACGATCTAAGTCAGTCGGTTAGGAAAAACCCATGCTACCTGGGCATAACGAACAAACCAATAAGGGTTCTAATGGGTTAACACTTGATGAGATCGGAGAATATGCCCGGATGAATGAGCCGAGTAACTATGTGACCCTTGTGTGTGATGGTGGTCTACAGAGATGGGGGCCAAAGCCTCATCCATGTCATCACACGGCATGCATATCGATAGATCGTATGTTTGGATTTTATTTATAATTTTTGGATTTTTAAAATTATAAATATGTCCTGGATATTTTATTTCTAATTTTTGGATTTATAAAATTAAAGATATGGATTTTACAATTGTTTAAATATTCAAATAATATTCTGAAATATTTTTATTAATTTTAAATATATAAAAATATCATGGGGGCCCATTGTGCACATGGACCCGCCATATTTTTAGAAGATGGGGCCTATGAGTGCCTCCCTTGAGTGGCACGCCCGGCCCTTATTCTCTTTCCTATTTTTTTGGTGATATGGCATGTGGCCATATGGTTGGAAGATATTGTTTAAATATTGATTTGATATATCTTTGAAAGATTTTGTGGAAAGATTGAGTAGACTTGTGTTATTTTATGATATGCACAATACTTGATTAGATTTAATTTATTTAATTTATATTGATGAAAAAATGGTTTAGGAAATGGGGATAATGGTTCATGCACCTTCCATAATGTTGACGGCCCATCTATGGAATGGATGATTCAGATCTCTCGCCCCACAAGTCACCCTTGATCGACGATCTATGTTCAATCTCAGAAGAAGAGGCAAACCAAAGAAAACCCTAAGAAACTCTAATCTTATTCAAAGCCTATAAAGAGGGATTGTATCTACCAAACAATCTCTACACCTTATCTTTCTATCTCTCTCTTAAGAAAGTTTATCTCTCTCATGTTTGATCTCTCTTTCCCACATTATGAAAGAACCTAAGCGTTAAGTTATGGAGTTCTTCTCTCTTATCTCTCAAATATGGATTTACGGCTAAGAGTTTTAGGGTTTAGCAAAAAAAGAATCAATCCCTCTCAAACTAGGTTGTTAAGAGAATTCACCTAGGGTTTGAGTTTGTAATCAAAGGGGTCCATGTTCCATTGGTATGGCTTGGCCGAAATTTGCTTTCCCGGTTCGAGATTGAAGCTAGATCGTTGATCCTACGCCATCGGATGGTGGTGACTCGATATAGGTGTAATAAGCCCGATTGAGTTAATCTCCGACACTCTTCATTTTGTTTCTTGCAATCTTATATTTTGTTCTCAAGCATAGTGCATAGTTGTTTCAATGACATCAAGTTATTAAGATCTTGGTTTTATTGTTATATTGATTTTATTTTGAAATTTATCTTACTATAATAAAGACCACCTGTAAGTGATCTTTTGCCAAAAAAAAAATATATTCCTCGGTAAAAGATCACATAGGTCTTTCTTTTAGCATAGAGCCTAAGCTCTAAACCATCAAATTAGAGCCTACTTTCAAATAATGTCGTGAAATGTGGTTTCAATATTAGAAATCTTTGTGATACCCTTAAGATATATATTTTCATATTTATTTATAAAGTTTAAAGCTTCAAAAATAGTATAGATTGACAGATTTATGAAAACTTGAAGATTTTGAAAATTGACGATCCAAAAATGCGTTGTAAAATACACTATTTCCAAAACTTGAAATCTATTCATGTCTATGCATGTTGATGTCAAGATGATCAATTTGAAGATATTTGGATATCAAAACAACCTCTTTTAGCGAAATTTTTCAAGTAGGCTCAAATTTGATTGTTTAGAATCTTAGCTTTATATAAATATTTTTCTTTATCTTTTGTACAAGGGGATCACAATTATTGTTGTCCTTTAAATTTCAAAATGAGTGGTTGAAAGAGTGTCATTGAATAGACACGAAGTTCCAAAAAATATTCCTCGGACTTCGTAACTCACCCCAAACTATCCAATTTAATGTCTAATGAATGGAAATGATTGTGACAAGTATGTATAAAAGATAAATAGTAGACAATCCCATTTAACATCTACAATTTATTTTTTATATTTTTTTGTCTATAGACAATCCCATTTTTATTTTCCATTTTTTAAAATAAAAATATGGGTTTGCAAAAAAGATTTGATGAACATGTTATATACTTCAAGAATATGTTATATTCTTTGATAAAAGTTTGAATAAGATACCGAGGATCTTATAGTCTAGGAGGCATGTTCTTGAAAAACAAACGAAATATTTGATAATAAATACGAATAAGTTTTTTTTTAAAAAAACCAATAATAATCATATAAAACAGTAACTAAAATAAATTTCTGCTAAAATAAGAAAATAAAATTTTTCTCAATTTCTCTTACTAAAAAGTAAAAATACGTACTTGTTAGAAAATTCATAAATTGATTAAGAAATGTGCCATGTTGCTGTTGAGCATCAAATAAGAACTAAAATCTAGAAATAAATTATTGTAAAAACAAACGTATTAGATATCCTTTTAAGAAATTAAAGAAAAAAATAGACTTACAAAATATGGAAAATTTTATTAAGTATGTTTTTTTAGAAAATTTAAATTTTAACATGAAAATTCCAAACATATATGAATCAAAGAAGAAGTCATCAAATGGAATGGCTAGAAAAATAACAATTTGTTAAAAAAGTGATGTTTGACTTTTAAATGGAGAGATCTTAAGCTCTTCTCTCACTAAAAAATTATCATCCAATCTGTATTATATAAACATCGATTAGGAATAAGTTTTTTGCTCACAACAAAATTAATATTTTTTAAAATGAAAAATCTCTCTTACAAAAAAATATCATCTAATCGATAAACTACAGATATACATCAATTGGAAACATTGATCTACCTCATGAAATTGAATAAAATAATAATTGTAACAAAGATATGTTACCTGAAAAATGCATGAAGATTACAGAATATCTTCCTCATATCTCGGTGTCAAAATAATTCGTAAGATCGAAAGAACCAAAACAAGAGCGATTATTGTTATTTATTTCCTATGTAACAGAAAACTTATAACGCCAAAATGTGAGAGCTTAACCCAAATACATTCCGTAATTTATAGGAAACTTAGACAGAATATTTTTACGCACATGAATCATCTTTTTTTATTACTCATTAGGAACAAAATATTTGTCTATTTATATTAAAAAAGCTGTAATTTTTTATTATTAAAAATTACATAATATTATACGTTTGCACGTGATAACACAACGTATTTTATGTGGTAATAAAGTAACGCAGCATGTTTACATAAACCAACCTACGCCTAGGTATTTTCATGTGGTAGTAAAGTAACGCCGCATGTTTACATAAACCAACCTACGCCTAGCGGTCTTATTAAATAAGCGGAGCCTCTACAGCTTTATTTGTGGATAAGTACTTTGATCCCGTCTCTTATTTTTTATTATTTTATTATTTACTATTTATTATTTAAATTATTAGAGTGACTTGCACAAACATTGTGATATTCATTATACTTTATTTTTCATTTTGGCACTTTTCATTTTGGCACTATAACCTACATATTGAAATTAAACACAACTAACGCGTTGTGAATCCATATTAAGTGGACCATATTATTGATTGAGATCTTGCAAGTATTATTCATATGATCGTGTAGGGTACTATTCAACTGTACAATATCATCCACAGTATTATTCATCTGAACAATACTATTCACAATATTATTCATTTATACAATATTATTCACAATATTATTCATTTGTACAATATTATTCACAATTGCAGTCCCATGACCACAAACTTATATAATTCAAATACTATTGTTTTCAAATATAACTAGCAAAAAAGCTAACCTAGACCCTAGTAATACGAGAAAGGGGATCGGGGCGTGTATTCTCATCCAACCCCATAATAATAATAATAATAATAATAATAATAATAATAATAATAATAATAATAATAATAAACCCTAATAATACACCCGAAATATCTCGCACTCAAACTTTTTAACATTGCTCCTCACCCCTTCCAAAAGCCCTTTGAGCCTTTTTTTTTCAATTGGCAATAGAGAGAGAGAGCATTTCATTTCACTTCACATTCTTATTCTTGTTCTCCTTCTCATTGTTTGTAGAGAAAGAAAGGTGTAGCCTGGACTTGGTCTCCTGATCAAGCACATCGAGAAAGAGAGGGTCCACCACAACATTGCTCTCCACATACATAACAAATGGGTGCTCCCATATAAGCAATTTAGCCTTGCCTTCGATTTTAACCACTGCCTTTGACTCCATCTCTCTCCTAATGACGCCCCACATGAGCCTAGCCAAGTGATGGGTGAGCTTGAGGCCGTCGAGCGAGGCCATTAGCCGAAGGGTTCGTACCGATCGAGCCGATTGTGAGCATGCCTCGACCTTGGCTTGGCCTAAAAGGGTATCATCATAATATATGCATATTGAGGATGGCCAATACGAGATGGGGGCGAAGTTGAGGTTGGGGTTGGTGAGGGAGATGGAGAGGGTGAATTCAACGTCGAGGACTGGGATGGGAGGGGTGGGGAAGCGAAGGTGGAGAGAGGAGAGCGAAATTGAGTGGAGAGAGAAAGTGGGATCTCGAGGGCGGGCTGCGATGGCCAAGGCAACGGCGACAGCAGTGGTGGTGCCGAGTGCGATTGTCCAGCCGATGCCGGTACCCATGGAGGGTTTTCTGTCTCTCTCTACAACTTTCCCTCTCTCTCCCTCTGAGGGACTTGGTAAGCTAGCCATCGTGCCAACGTCTCTGTACCTTGAATTTTGAGAAAATTGCTAATCCCTCTCTAAGTCTCTCAATCTCTCTCTAGGAATTGGGAAGAGGCTCCATTTCTCTTTGGGGTAGTTGAAGAAGAGCTATAGTTTCTCTCTCTACGAAGTAGAAAGGGGTTCGATCTCTCTCTCTCTCTCTCTCTCTCTGTGGAAGAGACGGGCGAAAGGAGATGGAGGGCAGGTACTTGAAGCATCGATTTAAGTAGTAAAATATGAAGTGATATATATGGTGTCCAGGTGTTTTGAATTATGCTTCGTGTCATTTGTAGGCCGTTTGCTGTTAGCATGGCCATATATTATTCTCACTTTTTATGCCTTTTGTGTTTGCTCAGAGCGCAAGCGCACATGTCAAACTAATAATTCTCTATTTTAATTTTTAGCCATATCCGATAATTTGTTACTTTCAAAGGTAAAGGGGTTGTATTTATCTTTTTAGAGGTCAATTAATTACAATCATCTGCTGTGAAATCTGATAACTTAAAGGAGTCATAAGTTATAAAATCTGATAACTAATAAAATTAAAAAAAATATTTGGACTTTAAACTTGATCAATAAAATAATTGTAGCTACCCAATATCCCATTCAGTGATTAAGATCAATTATGACTACCTTATAGTAAATATTCTCATTATATACGTTCCTATCATGCTACATGGGAAAGAATTTATTTTACAAGAATAGCATTCCTAATATGGTGCGTAGGAACAGGTAAAGTAACGGGAACTCAAATTTCCCATAATTTTTTTGCCCTTTTTAAAGGAGAACGTTTGAGGATCAGGAAGACTCAAACTATCCAAACATTTTTGCTGATTACTCCTCTTGGTGATCACTATTTACTATCAACTATTTACAATATAATATATATTATATAATATTTTATTTATTTATTAAATAATATATTTTATATAAATAATATATTATTCTATAGTATACTATATTATATAACATTATCAATAGATAATATATTTATAATATAATACATAATATTAATATTATTAATATAATATATCATATTATACTATATTAGTTTTATATTATATTATATAATATATTATATATCCTATTATATTATATATTACATATAATACAAATATATATTAATAAAAATATATAATATTATGTTACATAATATAATATATTATAGGAAAGGTTTTTATGCTTTTCCTACAGCATAGAAGATCTACGCTTCCCCTACCATCCAGCCATCCAATTTTGATCAAGTGAGTCGCTCACCGTTTGATCCTAGATTTGATGTTTCAGAGTATTTTATTTTTAATTTTTTAATACAAATTGTATGAATATGAAATTTGGTATGTATCATCTTCACATTGGGGCGCACCTATAAAAAAATAATTTTTCGATAAAATATAATGACCAAAATACCCCTTGAAATTTTCAGGGTATTTTAATCATTTAATTTTATTGAAAATATTGTTTTTATATTTTTTATAAGTTTGCATTTAATAGAGGATTGGATGTCCAAAATTTGGTGTCAACATATTTTATATAAAAAAATAAAAAATAAAATAGTGTAGAGAAGTTACATTGTGATTGGGCAATCTTAGCCTTTCATTCAAAATGGACGGTTGGATAAAGGGGAAAAAGAGGACGCATATAAGTTTTATGTTGTAGGGGAAGCATAGAAATTACATGTTTATATTTATATTGTTAATATATATTTGTTATCAAACACAGGCACTCAAAACTTTTTAATATTACAGCAAGTTATCAAACACAGGTTTTTTTAGATGAGTCAATGGGGAGATGGTCCCTATCTTTTGTAGGAATTGAGTCTAAGATGTAGCGTTGCAAATTATCAAACGCTAATCAGTTAAGCCCAGGTTCTTTTTCTACTTCTTTAAACTTTCCATAAAATAACATTTCACTTCCGAGGAAAGAATAACTTCTTTGTTCCAAAGAATGTTTATCTTCCAACAAATAAATGCTCCTTAAGTTCAACTTCTCACATTTGACATTATCGATTCTTACTTTCTAAGTGAAACTTTTTTCTTTTTATTTTTTTTGAACTTTCTAAGTGAAACATTAGACTTTATATTTCCTCCCCAACACTCTTACTCTTAAAGGAATCCATCTTTTTCTTCAAAAGTTTGGATGGATATCTCATTTTCTTAAGTCTTGTTGCTTTTGCTTGGCACTCTACTTTCAAAGGGCTTGCAACAGGAGGAGTTTTTAAATAAAATAGTTTTCAATACATAGATATTAAGACTGGACCGAACAGGTGATCTGTTCGGTTGGACCGCCAACTGTTGTCTTTGCCGGTCTGTTCTAAGGTTAAAATGGGGCTTGATCCAAAAACGATCAAAACTATTCAACTAACTAAATGAAGTTGGATATATTATGCATTTATAAATCTTAATATATTATGAATTTGTAAATTTTTTTTTTTTTTCTTTTTTGAATATGATCCACCTGATTCGACCAGTGGTTGGACCGACATTAACCGGACCAAAGCCTTCACCAATTAAATAGTCGATCCAATCTTGATAACACCATTATAGAATGTGAGGGCGAGATAGTGAGGTCATTAATAAGTCCATGTATTTTTTTAGTAATGTGGTAAAATCACATTATTTCACCTATATATTCTCTTTATAATTTTGGTTGAAGATTACAATAAAAAATGTGTGGTCTCTCACTTCCGAGTTTAATTGAGTGTTGGGTTGTTTGATGGGATATGTTGAGAGGTTATAGAGGGTACCTCTACATGCATTGGTTGGTTGAACATGTAGAGGGGCACTCTAGAGGTGAATCTCACAAAACGCCTATTCAAGGTGATAAGTAAGTGTTTTGAAAACGCCTATTCAAGGTGATAAGTAAGTGTTTTGACGTATTGGGATTGTAAGAGATTGTTATTACCTACTTTGTGGCAAATCCCTTTTGAGTTTATCCACAGGTTGGAAACTTTGTTTGGGTGCAGCTTATGTAAGTATTTTGCCAGAGCTAAAAGCCAAGTATAAGCTCTCTCTCTCTCTCTCTCTTCTAGTTTATTTCTTTTTATTTATTCAGTTGTTTTATGGAGTTTTATTTTGTAAATGTTAGGCAAAATGAAGTCGATGAACCAACTCAACTTATACATTCAACTCAGTATTACAAACACATGAAGAGAGAGAGGGAAGGGGGGGGAGGGGTTAAGAATGGAATAGAAAAAGATGTCTTGTTTACTTTTGTTTGGGCTAAAAGACGTGATTAAAAAGAGTAAAGTTGGTTTAGGGAGTTAAAAAATATATTATATGAGATCTCTATACAGCTGATATATTTTCAAATATTCGGTTAGTTGAGAAATAAAAACTAAAAAGAAGGTTGTACGAAGATATTTTCCCTAATTAAAATCTACTCCACCACCATGTATTGAGCAAGGCATCATTTACAAGTCATAATCTTCAAATACCCAAACCACCCTTTTTCTACAAAGGGCATACCTTATCCCATCTAACAAAACAATATTTCTTGTTTTCAGTAGAACCACTCGACATGAATTGCTGCATGATAGCCTATAATCTTTTAAGAACTGAAATTGGTGCCCAATATAAAAAGAGAAAATAAATAGGGATATTGGCCATGGTGGAATTGATTAGTGTAATACTTCGTTCGAAGAAGAGATATATGCTCTTCCATCCATCTAGTTTATATTTAAACTTGGATCTCAAACTGACTTAGGCAATCACCCATCTGCTAAGGAAACTCTTAAATATTTTGATGCAAGAGTTTTAACCCCACAACCCATCCATTCTGCCCAAATTGATAACTCACTATCAGAAAAACGGATGCCTATAATTTTTTTATTTTGACAGATTGATTTTTGCTCCTGAAATCAGCTCATAACCTTTCATGAACAACCGAATGTTCTGCACCTGTTCCAACAAGGTCATGGTTAAGCGCAAAATATCATCAGCATATGGTAGGTGTGAAATAGGATTATCATATCCTTGGACCTTCAACCCTTCAATTAGATTTGTTCTCATCATTTGGCTAAAAGATTCTCTCACCGGTGTGAAGAGAAAGGGTAATAGTGGATCCCCCTATCTTAGGCATCTTGTAGCTTGAAAGTAGCTGCACGCCTTACCGTCCACCAAGATGGAGAAGTTAGTGGAGGAAAGACAATTCTTAATCCATCTCATCCATCTGATACGAAAGCCCATCAATTTCATTATATCATTCAGGTAATCACATTTAACCATATCATAGGCCTTTTTGAAATCCAATTTACGGAGTTCTCCTTTATTGCCCAAACTTCTTATTGAGTGAATAACTTCTTGTGCCGCCAATATTCCATCTGTTATTTGTCTTCCCTTAATTAAAGCAGATTGAGGTCCCTTAACGACTAAAGAGTTCACCTTTTTCAACCTATTTGCTAATACTTCGGACAAAATTTTATAGGTTGAAATTGACAATTTGATGTGTCTAAGATTGGAGTGTTTCCAGTATTTCTTCTTGGAGACAAAGCTTCAAAAAGGAATTCTTGAAAGAATGCTAGAAGTTGCCCCTTAACAATGTCCCAAAATTCCTAGAAGAAGGCAACTTGGAACCCATATGGCTCGGAAGCCTTATATCTCTAGGCAAGGAGAAAACTGCCCCAAAATTCCTAGAAGAAAGCAACTTGGAACCCATATGGCTCGGAAGCCTTATATCTCTAGGCAAGGAGAAAACTGCTTGCTTGATTTCATCCAAAGAAAAATTAGCCTCCCATTTGTGTGCCAACGTACTATCCAATCTTTTAAGAGGAACGACGTCAAGTGAAATAGGCAAACGAGAATGTGAAGGCTTCCTTAAAATATTGAACTATGGCTTGTTCCTTGCCCCTCTTGTCAATCCTCTTGCACTCCTAGTAAATGAATGTCATATCTATGTTACGAGTCTTTCTTCTAGAGTTAGAATTGGTATGGAGGTATTTTTTGTTGTTGTCTTCTTCCTTGATCCGCTTAGACCTGAACCATTGGTACCATAATATTTCTTCCAATCCACTAAGACTTGGATCTCTAGTACTATAATATTTCTTCCAATCTCAGCAACTCCGCTAGTTCTTCTTTTTTCTTTTTTTGGGTAAGTAGTTCTTTTTAAGATTCTCTTCGCACCTTTTGTGCTTCATATAGACTTATTAGAATCTCATAATACCTCCTAATCTTATCAAAAGATATCAAGAGATATGTATCCATAGATATGTATCAGTATGATGCATATTCATATTTATACGTTAGCACCCTCTTTAAAACTTAGGATGAGTTGTAAAACTCAAGATGCTTTGACACAAAGCAGTTGGAGTTTGAACAATAAATTGGATAAACGAACGAGTTGGATCTTCAGGTCTTCATGCAACATAAATAAATGTGTTGGATCTTCATGTTTTCAGGTGCATGACATGACCGATAGAAGCAGTGGTTTACATGCTCAGATTGCTTGAACAACAAGTACAGAAAGCAGTAGCGGATTAACATGCACAGATTGCTTGAACAACAACCACAAAAAGCGGCAAGCCTCATGAACATACGGCCTCCTCAAAAACAGAGGGCATCAGGAACATCCGAGATCAAGTAATGAAAAACTCGATCAATAGCAAACAAACAAGCATTCGGAACATTGGGGATCGAGTAACAAAGACATCAATCATCGGACAGGGTCGAGTAATGAAAAACTCGATCATCATAAAATATCATTTCAAAGGGTTTTTTTTTTTTGTTTCTTTTAGGTCGAGTTTCAGAGGGTCAATGACCATATCAGATCAAAGTGGCCGTGTGAGATTTCAGACAGATCTAAAAATCAAGATCCATAGGCAAAACAAAGGGGGGCGGTTTTTCAAATCTGGTGGTTTGCTTTTATTTAAACGAGGAGGAAAAACAAGTGTCATTATGTTTTTTCGGCTGTCGTGACTGTTTTTTCTTCTTGGGTAAAGATCTAGAATTTTTCTTTCTGTTCTTGAGGCCATCTTTTGACTTGAAACTCAAGTTACTCTCTCTTAAGGCATCTTGAATTTGGACAACTGAAGACAGGCTTTAGTAAACAAAGCACGAACAAAGAAACTTGAGTAGCTGCAAATTAACAATCATAAAAAACCGATGCCTCGAGCAAAGCAGTTGTACACAAAATCATCAGGCTTCGGGAACAGATAAGATCGATTAACGAAAAAACTCGATCATCACACAGGACGGAGTAACGAAAAACTTGGGTTTTGATACCAGATGAACAGAGAGACGCAATCAGATTGAGGGCCTCACCAATCAGAAACTAGAAACGTAAGCTCGATGCTTAAAATATCGTGACTCTCATTTTGGGCAAGAGAGAGATAGGAACAACCCAAAATAGCACCACCCTCTCTCTCACAACAATACCATGAAATCAAGGGAAGAATGGCGCCAAGGAGGTCTATCGGGCAGAAGAAGCGCAGCACGAAGACCATGAAACAAATTGGTGGTCTTCAAAACAATGTAGCGATCATTCAGACAATATTGTGATCTTATAGAAAAAAATTGATCGGAGCTGATGATCGGCGTCGGGCGATGACTGACTCGGGTCAGCAGTAGTTAGGCTTGAAGCGTAAAGAATTTTTATTTTTTTGTTTTTTGGTTGGAGAGAAATTGGTCCGTCACAAGTACGCAGAGGTGCACCGTCACTTTTGCAAAGAGGTTCAACAAAATAGTTTCAAAAAAACTAGTCAAAGACTATTCAACCAATAGTACAGTCCCTCACTAGAAAACGCAGGGGGCCAATGCTCCGGTGAACGTTGATGAACTAGTCAAAGAGTATTCAACCAATAGTACAGTCCCTCACTAGAACCGATGCTGCTCCGGTGAACGTTGATGCTGATAAGCGTGATAATCTGAAACCTGATTCTTTTTTAGAAATACATCAAAAGAAAGAGACCTCAGTAGACCTCTCTTCTTTACATGCTTAGCTCCCATGGGTTTCTTCCCGGCATTCACATGGTTCGAAGGTTGAGAAACCGCCATTTTTATAGAGAGAGAAAAAGGCGCAGAATCGAGAGAGAGGGGAGAAGAAGGCACAGAAACTAGGAATTAATTTGAGGTTAGGGCAAAACAATTGGGGAATTAATTTAAGGTCAGTGCAAAAAAATTCAAGGATCGAAGCCAAGACAGCTGTAATGCCAGCCCTTGTTGCAGGAGCAAGAGGATTCAAGCTTTGAGAGGCATGGGATCAAAAGCGGGAGAGGGTACTAAAATTTTCGGACCTCAGACATCAGAGGGCACAAATCCAAGCCAACAGCAGAGGGCCGAGGGCACGAACCCGACATAATAGCAGAGGGGCGGAGGGCACCGAAAGCAACTTGAGATCTATGGCTTTGATACCATGTTAGAATTTCATAATATTGCTGAGAAGTCTCTATATATAGATTGATAAAGAATATACAAGACCTGGCTAGTAACAATTAAAGATAAATACCAACGATTAGATAGACACCCTCTAATCTTATCAAAATATATGTACCCATAAATATGTATAAGATAGATATCCATATCTATAGGTTAACCAAACCTCTTTTAAGAAAGTGGCTGGAGTGGTGGTAACATCCTACACCCAGTTACCACACACCTAATTACTACATCGTATCGTGATATCCATTCTCGATGATACCGGCAATTAACACCTTCAAAATGTAACTCGAAATAACGGGTAGGGGCTGTCTTCCCAATGAATTACCCAAAAAAAAAAATCAATGATTTGTGCGTCTTTTTGTGCTACCTTTGTATTGATATGGCCAAACCGTTACTAGGCATTTACCCAACCATTAGTCTTTTTGTGCTACCTTTGTATTGATATGGCCAAACCAATGGTTTAAAAATCGGATCGGTGACCCGGATCAGGCTTTCCAAAAAACGATCCGGATCGGCGAATCGGCGATCCGGATCGGGAATCGGGTGAATCGGTCAGAATAAGGCTTCAAAAAAATCCGAAAAAATTATTAAAATTCATTATAAATATTGTTTTTTAGGAATTCAATAAAAAATGAGGGTACTCCATTAAGAATTTTCATGTTTTTGAATGAATATGCGAATATTGATATGTTCTTTTCCTGCATGAACCGCCATTCAACATTTAATTTACATCACACAAAAGGATAAACATAGAATTATCATGGAATAAGTATATCAACATACATGGACTACAATAAAGCATAAAATTAATAACATACGATCTAAAAATAAAATGATAGACGACGTTGTTGTTTTTCTTGG
>NW_006499824.1:1270460-1289416 GCF_000471905.2 Amborella trichopoda
CGGCCAGTTTTTGCGGCCAAAAGTGAATGACCATGGAAAATAAGAGATAAGGGGTACCATGAAATACTTGAGGCTTTTTTTATGCCGCTTCAAAAAAAAATAGAAAGAGGGTCTACCGTGAAATACGATGGAGAATCATAGGTCTGTACGAAATTTTCCTTATATTAGATATGAGTAATGATCCTATAGGACCTCCCCCACCCATGTGTGTAGGACTCCAAAGGATCACCATTAAGGTTGGCACAGATCTCTAAAAAAATTAGCACATGGGTGTGGGACTTGACTTTTCTATAGATCCATGCCAAATTTAATAATGATCATTTGGGATCCTACACATGGATGAGGGACAGTCCTATAAGATCATTTCTCATTAATATATACACGCATTATTTAATATAGCTAAAAATATAATTATATTTATTTAAATATTATTTCAATATTTTATAAAAAATATTATATAATATATTACATTGTAAATATCTAATATAAGAATAAAATATATTATATACTAATAATATAAAGAGAAAAGTTTATATAGAGCTGAGGCTCTAAACAATCAAATTAGAGCGTACCTCAAAAATTTCACTAGAAGATATTGTTTTGATAGATAAATATCCTCAAATTGATCATCTCGACATCAAGATACATGGACATGAGAAAAAAATGGATTTCAAGTTTTGGAAATAGTGTATTTTGTAATGTATTTTTGGCCCGTTAATTTTCAATATTTTCAAGTTTTCATAGATATGTCTATCTACACCATTTTTGAAGCTTTAAACTTTATAAATAAAGATGAAACTATATTTTAAGGCTATCACAAAGATTTTTGGTGTTGAAACCACATTTCTTGACGCTATTTGAAGGTAGGCTCTAATTTGATTGTTTAGAGCTTAGGCTCTATACAGACAGCACCCTAATATAATATTAAGACAATGTCGGCGCTGCACTATCAAACATCCAACTGGCGCTACTCTCTTCTTATCCAATCGGCGTTACTCTCTTCTTATACCACCGGCGTTGCTCCAACCAACGCTGCTCCACCCGGCGTTGCTCCAACCGATGCTACTCTCTTCTTATTCAACCTGCGCTGCTCCAACCGACACTACTCTTTTCTTATCCCACCGTCGCTGCTCCTTAAACACGTACGTCAATGCCTTAGACGAAAATACTCCATACATCTTTCGCAGACGGCAAAAATCCTTACGCCTTCTCACTTGACATTACATCTCTCTTCCCATAGGGCGATACCGGCTTGGGAGAAAATTGTGGCCCTTCTCAAAATAAAAACCTGCAAACCTTATAGCAAGGCTTGTAACTCTGCATAATTAGCAGTCGCAACCCCGCAGTCGCAACCCCATCGGACCAGCATGAGTGAATATAACATTCCCAAAACAGTTGCTCACGCCTCTACCAATACCAGCTACACCTGAATTCCCCAATGAACTTCCATCGAAGTTCAATTTGAAGCTGCTTTGGCAATGAGCTACCGAAATACACCGGGGTCTAACCTTGACAACCACGTTACTCGACATTATTTGAAGGTGTGCTTTATTTTGATTGTTTAGAGCCTCGGCTCTATACAAACCGCACCCATATTTTAACGACATCCACGTGCATTGTACTATGGATATGGTTTCTATGTGGCTAGCCAGCATATTGTAGAAATGCGGGCTTGGCAATATATATATTTTTTAATATAATTTGATCTTAATTTTTTAAAAATATATAATCTTTAATGTAGAGATCATGAATATGAAACAAAAAAAAGAATTTGAAAAGAAAAAATAATAATTATATTAATAAAATATTTGGACCATTAATTTTATGTTTGTAGATGAACACCTATTTGCATCCATCTTTAAGGTGGACACTTTATACCTCTCGTCCGCAAATTGCAGAAATGCGGTCCAACCCGCATGAAACAATTTTCCATGTACTGATACTGTCTCTCTCTCTAGGAATTGGGAAGAGGCACGAGTTCGCTCTGGTTATTGAACAGAGAGATTTTAAATGTACTCACCACTCTTAGTTTGTTCTTTGATTTCTAAAGGAACGGTCTTGGATTAAAAGAACTCCAAGTTCAGAGAAATTTGGCCGTTCTTCCTACTGATCGTAAGTTCCAAGAAATAGCAATCAACTGCTCAACGGACAGTTAAATGGTGGGAGACCCTTGAATGTTACAGGATAGGTATGAAGCTGCTCTTTTCCAACACGCTTCACAAGCGCATCTCTCTTACCTCTTATTTGTTTCAAGCTCCTTGGATTTCCATTGAATTCTCCTCTGCATCTGCTTCACCTGCTTTTCATGACTCAGACTCTCCACCTCTTCATGAATCCCCAAACCCAAAATCCGAAGCCCAAAATTCATATACGCAAGATGCATATACCCAAGATGTCAATTTGTTCATTTCTGCTCTTTTGGCCTGTAAAAGCTTGACCCAAGTTTCTCAGGTTCATGCTCAAGCAGTTGTTACAGGAACTGCAGAGAATTTAACATTGAGTAACAAATTTATCTATATTTATGCACAATGGAGATGCTTACAAGATGCCCGCAAAATTTTCGATCGAATGAATTCAAGGGATGCAGTTTCTTGGAGTGTGATGGTTGGTGGGTATACAAAAGCTGGCGATCATGAGAATTGCCTCAGAATCTTCAGAGAAATTGTGCGCTCTGGCTCAGCTCTCGATAACTACTCAACCCCATCTGCCCTAAGGTCTTGTCGGCATTTGAAGGATCTTCAAATGGGTAGAGAGATACATCACTTGGTTTTGAAGACGGGTCTACAGAGAGATCTATTTGTAAGCGCTGCTCTTGTCGATATGTATGCAAAATGTGGTTCATTAGAAGACGCAAAAAAAGTGTTTGACAAGATGCCCAAAAGAGATTTGGTTTCTTGGACTGTGATGATAATGGCTTATGCTGAGGGTAATCAGGCAAGTGAATCAATGATTTTGTTTGATCGGATGAAAGACGAAGGGGTTTTGCCTGATAAGGTTACTATGGTGACTGTTGCCTTTGCATGTGCAAAATTAGGAGCCATGCATAAGGCCATGGCCATTCATGAGTACATACTGATGAGGAAGTTCTCTTTAGATGTGATACTTGGAACCGCAACGATTGATATGTATGCAAAATGCGGGAGCATTGATATGGCAAGGGACACTTTCGATAGCATGCCTCATAGGAATGTGATATCATGGAGTGCCATGATTGCTGCTTATGGGTATCACGGGCATGGCCATAAAGCTTTGGAACTCTTTCCCATGATGTTACAAATGGGGATTCGACCAAATAGAATCACTTTCTTATCCATTCTATCTGCTTGTAGCCATGCTGGTTTGGTCGATGAGGGTTGGCATTACTTTAATTCTATGAGAATAGATTACTTTGTAGAACCAGATGTAAAGCACTATACGTGCATGGTTGATCTTTTAGGTCGTGCTGGTAAGCTCGAAGAGGCTTGTGATCTTATCGGTGGAATGATCATTGAGCCTGATGAGGGTTTATGGGGTGCCGTCTTGGGTGCTTGTAGAATCCATGGAAATATAGCTTTGGCAGAGGAAGCTGCAAATTGTCTTCTCAATATGGGACCAAGAAATCCGGGTTATTATGTTTTGCTTTCCAATATCTATGCAAAGGCTGGAAGGTGGGAAGACATGGCAAAAATAAGAGAAATGATGGGCAATAGGAAGTTGAAGAAGACACCAGGATGGACATGGATAGAGATAGATAATAAGACCCACCAATTTAGTGTTGGGGACAAGACCCATCCATTGTCTAAAGAGATATATGATAAGTTGCAGAGTTTGGGTGTTGAGATGGAGCGTGTTGGATATGTGCCTGATACTAATTTTGTTCTTCATGATGTGGATGAAGAGATGAAGGTTGGGATTTTGTACACTCATAGTGAGAAATTGGCAATTGCCTATGGTTTGATCAGCACAACCCCAGGAACCACCATTAGGATCATGAAGAACCTTCGGGTTTGTGGTGATTGCCACACATTCACTAAGTTTCTTTCAAAGATTGAGGAGAGAGAAATTATCGTTAGGGATGGAAATCGTTTCCACCATTTTAAGGATGGTTTGTGCTCTTGTGGGGATTATTGGTGAATAGATTTCTATTCTGCTGATACTTTTATTGAGGCTGTGGGCATTGAATTTGGACGTAGTTCTCCTTCAAAACAAATCAGGACCTACAGGCACTGTCTATTATTTTCCATCAGTTATTTATTTTTGGATTGACAAGTGATCAATTGGGTAACCCAAGTTATGGATCGCTTGTCTGATGTCAAAGAAATAAATTGTTCATGATCTTGGCAAAGATAATGTCTTCATACACCAAAGGATATAAATTGTTCAATATATTTTATTCCTTTGAAAGAAACAAATTCGTTAAGAGATAAAGCCAGCACAATAAGCTGGTGGATTGAAGGTCCATGACTTCACCAATACACAAACCCTAGATTCACTCACAACAAGAATCAAAGGACTCAGATCTCTAAGAAGCAAGCCCAGCCTTGAGTTTTTGAATGGTTTGGACATCTGTTTTAAAAGACTTGGCTAGTACATCATCACTTATACCAGTCGTGAAGAGGGTGCTTGGAACTGAAACAGTTCCAGCACTTGCACTCCCAAATGCTGACAAAGCAATAGCTAGGTTCTGCGTATCCGAGTTATATTGGTAGTGAACCAAACCTTTTGGAAAAATAAACATGTCCCCTATTTGAAGCTTTTGTGTATAGAGCTTATTAGTGGTATCAACAAAGCCAACTTCCAAAGAGCCATAAACCAAGAACAAGAGCTCAGCTGATCGGGGATGGGTGTGGAGGGGGTTGATTCCTCCATTTGCATATTCAAGTAACGCAAAGGAAACACTTTGTCCATCTAAAGCGGGAAACTCAGCCTTGCTCACCTTTGTAACTCTGAGAGTGATTGGATCAGATTCATTCTCAAGGCTTCTTAAGCCGGTGAATGTGAAAAAGTTAGCATCTACTGAGTTGGTGTTTCGGGGGAGGATGAAATCAGAAAGGATATCAGGGTCACTGGCTTTCACCATGAGAGCGCCGGCCATGGCCATTGTCATGCACAATATGAACTTGGTGGTGAGAGCCATTGATATTTTGTAAGAAGAGATCTGTGGATTTTTTGGGTTGGGCTTTTAGCATAAATGGTGTTGGTATTTATAGAGGAAGAGTGATTGGGTTGCAGGCCATGGCTGTAACTCACGAGTTTTGTCTAGTAATCCCCTAGCTTTCAACCAGATTGGCTTGCCAGCCTAGCTAGCGCTGTGGCCTTGCGAAACAGTTCTCTGCCTTGCTAACTCAGACTAATCCTTGTGAATCAGAATCTTCAGTTTGGACTATGTATTTGGTTACACTGTTGTTTGGTAAAGTTTTTGGTTTTGATTTCATCTGATTTTTCACAAAGACAATACACATCACTGTTATTAATGACAGTTTGGTTTGGCATGGTTTTGGTCAAAACAGACCCTTATTCAGTCCAGTTTTAATAACATTGGGCAGGACATCTTCTCTAAGGTCACCATGGTTCATCAGTGGCCTTAACTTCACACCCAAGAGAGAGAGGATATCTTTCACTCCAAGCCAAATTAAGCTTCTTGTTCAACTGAATAGAGCCAAAAAGGACATGCCAAAAAGTAGACAAGAACAAGATCTTATCATCCCAATGCCTCTCACCTTGAACAAGACAATACCCAAAGCTTGTTATTCCCAATCTCTGCAGCCGGCCTGTACAAGAAATAGCCTCCTCCTTCCAACCTGTTTTTTTTTTCTCTTTTTTTATTTATTTGTGTTTCTCACCCGAACATATATAAATCCTATCATCCATCCACAATCTTCATCCGGAACTCTACAATTAACCAAGCTCTTGATAGATAGGACCACATATTGATCACTAATGGCCTCTTCTACCATCATGTATGCCTTATGCATGGCAATGGCATGGACATGCACACTCATGGTGGCTAAAGCAGGCGACCCCGACATCCTCACAGATTTCATACTCCCTAAAAATTTAACGTCAGCTAATCCCAACTTCTTCACATTCACAGGCATGCGAAACCTCGAATTTACAAGAACTTTCAAGGTTACAAAAGCCTCTAAAGCAGAGTTCCCGGCTTTAGAGGGACAGAGTGTCTCATACGCAGTGCTCCAATATCCAGCAGGGAGCATAAACCCAGTCCATACTCATCCACGCTCCTCAGAGCTTCTTTTAGTGTTTAGGGGCTCCTTGGAAGTGGGGTTTGTTGACACAACTGGTAAATTATACAGTAAAACTCTACAAAGGGGAGACATGTTTGTTTTCCCTAAGGGCTTAGTGCATTATCAGTATAATGCTAATGACCAACATGCTGTTGCTGTGTCGGCATTTGGGAGTGCAAGTGCAGGGACTGTGTCAGTTCCGAGCACACTATTTGCAAGCCGTATCAGTGATGATGTCCTTGCCAAGTCTTTTAAGACAAATGTTGCAACTGTTAAGAAACTGAAGGCGGGGCTTACGCCACCCAAGGCTTAGGGAGAGTTGGTGATTGAACATGGAATAAGGAGCTGTTAGTTCAAACTTGGGCAAAACAGGCTGTCAATTTGTATTTGTATTTTTAATTCATCGGGATGGTTTTCAATATTCGTTCCTTTAACAATTGTACTCCCCTTTGAAAGATGATTAGTTGTTCTTTATTTGTGCATTCGTGTGAAAAAAAATGAAGGACGCGGTTTCTATGAGTCCATGTAGAAATGAGTCACCTCTTAAAATCTATTTTTTGATAGGTTTTTTGACCTAATTTTAAGGATATGTTATCTCTAACATGGAGGTTATGAATATGAAAAAATAAATAGTTTTGAAAATTAAAAATAATATTTCTATTAAGAACCCTTAATTTCAATTGTTTTTAGATGGATACCTATTTGCATCCATGTTTAAAGACCTCATAATGTAGAAATGCGGTTCAGCCGGCATGAAACAATTTTCTAAAAATGAAATAGATATCAACCTGAAAACAAAATCCCTCGAAAAGGCATGATCTAGCTAAACTGAAGGGTCGTTTGGAAACAAGAAATTTGGTTGCCAAACACAAAATTTATTAAAAACTGTAGCACTTCTCATTTTGGTAATTGAAAATGTTACAGTAAAACGAAGATCGCATTCCGAAAAAATAAAGAATCTAGACTCCACAAACCACATGGAATAGCAAATTGCACAAAAAGCAGAAAATATGGATTTCCAATTTTTGGACTATTCTGTTATTTTTCATAATGTGTACAAAGTTCCTATTATTCTTTTTCCGAAATCAAATCAAGATAAAATTTACAGGTTATGCTTTATACACAATTTTTATAAAAAAAATATAAAAACAAAAAAGTTTATAAAATAGAAAAAATCAAGGTTTCAAGTGAACATTTGTCATTTTGTTTTCAGAAAATATTTTTAATATTTTTCGTAGGTGCGAGTTGTTTAGATGTATAGACTATGCCCAAAATTTTAGATGAATACAAAAAATTGAAAATGGAAATACTCCTAACTCTCCAATCCAAATATGACATTTGAAATCAACAGTTTCTAAGGTGTGATCTACAACGTAGAGTTCTGTCTTTTTCATTCTATTTTTTATTAAAATATTTTATGTTTCTTACAAGGGTGTGGTTAAGGTTGCAACCTTAAAACAATCCAATATGCATCACTAAATTTTCACACAAATATAATTTTGCTGAAAAACATTCTTAGGATGCCTTGAGAATCTATTTTTATCTCTAATTATAAAATTTTGAACTCCAAAAATAATTCAAGTAGATTGTACAAATTTGTAAACATAAGAATCGCACACTCCCAAAATTTTAATTCAATACAACGTTAAGAAATCAAAATAAAATTGTAATACTCGTGACATGTCCTAACCATCCATAAAGACATTACAATTATTACACTTTTTTCAAATTATTTTTCTATAATTTCATGACGGGTACTTGGTGAAAATATAAAAGCCAAAGATGTTAGCTCAATATGAAGAATAGAAAAAATAAAACAATATTAAAATCCTTAAACTTGCCCTCAACTTAACCAATTTATTTCCTGGTAGTATTAAACTTTAGTGGACCTATCATCGACGTGCAATTTTGGTGTCTCATCCAACAAACAGTACCATATCATCTAACAAAAACTTTCAAGAAGGTTAAATTTGCTAATTTTCATATTTAATATAAAAATTTGAACTTAAATCCAAACATAGTTTTCCAAAATCCCCATAGCTCACAGTATTTCTGTTTTGAACTTGATCCAAACATAGTTTTCCAAAATCCCCCCAACTCTATAGTGGTTAACAAAACACAGTATTTTTGTTACCAGATACTCAATTTTCTGCATTCTAGATTTCAGATTTAAATTCTCCAATCCTAATCCCAATGACCCCCCAAGCTTCATCACATTTCCAAGGAAAATTCAAGAAAACAGTCATTGCTTAAACAAAAAATTCTAGGAATAATGTCATACTGATCCAAAAAAACAAAAAAAAGGCCGTAAGGCGTCTTTCAATGTCATCTGCTGCTTGATTGACATCAACCATATCAACCATCAAGTCTGCAAGTGCTCAGCAAATTACAAAACTACTAGCCAGTTCATAATCCTAAAACAGAAGGGAATTGGTAAGTTCTGGGAGAAATTTTGAATGTAAACCAGCCACAACTTAGCAGCTCCAGCTCACTTGATCTTCTTCTTAGGCCTCAACTGCAAAAGAAACATAAAGACTCCGTATTAAAAAGGAAGAACTCACATCAATTTCTATCCTTTTAACATTTCATTCACAAAAATGATCCTTTCAGATAAACTTTTGTTTAATTTATTTGTTTATTCATGTTAAACACCCGACCCTTAACTGCGATCATTTTTGAAAGAGTTTTCGTCCTGATTTGCAAAGGTAAATGACACGATGAAATCATTCATGAGAATATATTCCATAACTCAATTGCTCATAATGGCCAAGACATGTTTCATGCTCCATTTAAGTTGATATAACCAATAACCAAAATTTCCATCCTTTTAAGATATTTTATCCAGCATCAATGGTAAATGGAGAAATCTTACCGATATACAATATTTTATGCCAAAAGATATTATACAACCTTGGAAGTATATTGTCCATTTACTCCCTCAGGGTAAAACCCAACCTAGCATTAGACACCATCCAATATTTAGAGGATGAGATCTAAGTAATAGAAAACTAAATATTATTTTCCAATTTTTTTAAGAATAATCATCTAGTGATTCTTAGGTGGCTGCCAAATTTCGGATTGAAAAATCCTCCCATGTAGGCCATCTAGCAAGGGAGTAGAAGCAAACCATATGCTCGCAAGGGAGCATAATATACATGCTCATATTCTATTACAAGTAATATACATGCTCATATTCTATTACAAGTACCTCTACATCTAATCAAAAGTAGCAGTTAGCCAAGTTTACAATTTTTATGAAACAGATATTTGAGTAAATTAACAACCTATCACCTCACACACAGGTGCACAGTCAGACAAGGCACACATGAGAGGAGAGGGAGAGGGAGAGAGAGAGATAGGCACCTGATTGCTGTGACCACATTTCTTCTTCCTGCAATTAACAGCCCTTGGATGTAAACGAGCATAACACCTGAAACAATAAAAAACAACAAACTTTACCTAACGATACTGAAGTATCTATGTTCCTTACAAACACATTCACTGTGTTTCTGAAACACATTAAAAAAAGAAATGCGACATATATCATGGAACTTATGAAGTTGAATTATCAGAAACTCATATTACACCAAGTGAATGACTAATGGGCAATTTATCGTAAAACATTTGAGGCCCCATGTGCAGGTATTAGGGCTTGAAATCCAAAGGACAGACATGAGAAGATAGTTTTGCTCATTAATCAAGCCCATGGTGCAAACTAGGTGTTTAAATGCCACATAACATTATAAATATTTTCACAAACACAATTTATGAGAAAAGCAAAAAAGAAGAGAAAAAAAAAAAGGTAACAAGCCAAAAATTATTGGTCTATTTGTTGTTTGTTTTCGGATTGTTAGAAATTCTTGGCCTCCATTATTGAAGAAGTGGGGCGCCTGTCGGGCTGAAAAAGCCAGGTCTTGTACTAGGCAGGCAACCTAGGCGCGGGTGCTCCTAGGCACCCAAGGTGCTCGTCTTAAGCACCTAAAGAGCAACTCGATGCACCTTAGAAAGGGGTTGGATAAAGGCCCTCAGCCAATGGTATTTTTTGGATCCCCCCGCCCCCCCCCCCCTTGAAAGAGGGGGAAAGGGTCTTGAGGAGCACTCTATCCTGCCCAAAACCTTTGTGTGAGTTTTAGATGGAGAAAAAATCTTCAAATATTATATTACGAGATCTTTCTCAACATTGACAACAATTTCAACAATTTTTATTTCTTACAAATCAAAAGATATACTTCCTAACACTTTTGGAAGTTGGGGTGATTGCAAAAGAAACTTTTGGCAACCAAGGCCAATGATATCGCCCTATGTTGATTTGATTTTGAAAAGTTGGTGTATTATAATATTTGAATTAGGGTTTTGGTATATTTTGTGTAAAATGTGTTATGATTTGTTATTATTTCCTTTCTGTTTTTGTGATATTTTTACGAGTTATATTTTGATTATTCTCCCATATTCACTAGTGAGTTTTGGCTTGTGTTCTTTTGAAATTTTCTCTAGATTGGGAATTCCAATCATAGGAAAAAGGACACTAATCTCAAACCAAATTGATATTATACGTGATTTTTAGATTGGGAGACCAAATCTTAGGAAAAAATCATTCATCCCAAACCAAATGAATATTATTTGTGCTTGACTTGTTTTAGTTGCATGCTACATGAATACTTAATATTGCTTTGTAAATTGACAACTATTTTTCATTTTATGAGTGCTTTCCATATTTTTTTAGTGGACTTTTCTAGTTTCTCTACTTCATTTAATACTTGAAATTTATTTTCTTGTTTTCTATAGACCTAGAAATAAGTTGTGTCGAATAATGTGATATTGCATATTTTATATTTTTCATCTTATGATTGATTTCCATATTATTTTAGTAGTGTTTACTAGTTTCTTTCTTCATTTAATACTTGAAATTTATTTTCTTTTATTGTACAGACCTAGAGATAAATTGACTTGCTTCATTTAATACTTTGATCATGTGTACTTATTCAGGTTTGTTGGTTAGGTAATACTGTGAGTGGTGGGCTGTGAGTTATGACAATTTGACAATGTATTCAACAAGTTCAAGTAAGCAAACTGATCCGGCCTGGATATAATGAGTCTTGTCCAACTCCTAATGACAGGCATAGGGTAAAGTATCAAATGTATGCCATGTCAAATTCCAACCCCATGATAAAAAATTTAATAGAAGAAAAATTCAGGACAAAAGAATTAAAGGTTCCAGGTGATGTTGCCAAAAGGTTGAAGATTGAGATGGCCACGATTTTACATATCATGAATAGAGAACTAGATGAACAAAATAATTGCATGCAATTAGTTTCCTTGAATCATCTTTCTAATTCTAAACCTAAAGAATCCCCCCCATGAACTTATAAGCAAAATAAAGAAAATTCGTGTAAGAGGACATGCCTGTTGATGTATCATCCATGAAAATCAACTGGAACAAAAATAACCAGCTGACAAAGTTAAAGGATGGATTTGTTATTGGGGATATTTGGTAAATGCTTAGTCACTAATGAAAAATGACTAAGTCCATATTACATCCCCCAACATCGCAAACTCAAATCAACAAGAAGATATTGGGCTCCATTCCCAACATCCACGAAGCACTTTACCAGCAGAACATGACACCATTCAATGTCAAACAAGAATTTCATATCCACATCGGATTGCAAGTTATATCTACCTACAACTTTCTTGTTTAAATAATTGGTGCAAAATCAAGGAGTGTTAAACTTGGGACGCTCACCTTTAGTTGTAAACCATTAACAGCTATAAGTAACACCAATATATGAGCATATAATATATAAAATAAATGAAAGGTAGGAAAAATGGTTGAATAACCCCAAAACCAGCTACAACGTATCATAATCGTTCAGGTAAAAAATGGGTGTCATTCAGCTAAACAAATTATAGCACATAAAACAGCACAATAACATCAACTTGATTTCCATTTTAATAATTCAAATTCCTTATGAGAGACCAAAAAACCAACATGAATCAAAGGTACTCACTTCCGGCAAATCATCTTGTCCTGGTTGTACTTCCTCGCCAAGGCCATCAATGATGGCTCAATGATACCCCCACGAAGCCTTAGAACAAGGTGCAGAGTAGACTCTGCAATCATTTTTCACATTACTAGCATTATAAGAAAATTTAAAATAAACATAAAAATAGACTCGCAATAAAGAAGAATGAAAAAAACGACAAAAAGAAAAACGTAGTAAAATGATGAAAATAACAAAAGGAGGTAGTAAGAGAGATATTGTAATATAGGCTTACCTTTCTGGATGTTATAATCTGCGAGCGTACGACCATCCTCAAGCTGTTTTCCAGCAAAGATCAAGCGCTGCTGGTCCGGAGGAATCCCTGATCATCATAAAGTTTTAGGGTTTTCATATTAACAAGAAGTCCAAAGGCAAAAAATTACGTATTGGAGTTAAAAAACAACTTTCGTTTTTCAAAAAAAAAAGCGAAAAGGTCACAGAGCTAGGTTTACAAACTAGCGCCAGAGATTATGTAAAAGATAAGGTATAGAATCGGCCCAATGGGCGATGAAGATAGAGAGAGAGAGAGAGAGAGAGCACCTTCCTTGTCCTGGATCTTGGCCTTGACATTGTCAATGGTGTCGCTGCTCTCGACCTCTAGGGTTATGGTCTTACCCGTTAGGGTTTTCACAAAGATCTGCATCTTCTCTCTCTCTCTCCAATTCGCTAGAGAGAGAGGCGCCGAGGATGATAAGATTTTATAGTGGAGGGTTTTGCTTTGCAATGCCTACTAAAGACGCTAAACGACCTTGACATTTCCCTAATGACATCATATCCTACACAAATTGAATTCCAAGAATATGCTTTCCTTTTACGTGAAAGCGAAAGTTTAAACAAGGTTGCAACCTTAAAATGGAAAACTACATAGGAAAATTGTTTCGCTTAACCGCATTTCTACATATGCTGTCCGAAAATGTTTAAAATATAGAATTACATAAGAAATTGTTTCATACGGGCTAAACCATATTTCTATATATGCACAGTAGAAAATCTAAAACAAAATCTAAAACATTCATCTTAAAGATGGATGTAAGTAGGTGTTCCATTTAAAACCAATGAAAACTAATCGCCCAAATGTTTTCTTATTAAATTTATTATGTTTAATTTTCAAATTTATTTATTTATTCATATTCATGATCTCCATGTTAGAAATTACATGTCTTCAAAATTTTAGTGTTAAAATCCATCTCAAAAATAGATTTATTAAGAGACCCAGATTTCTACATATGCGGGCTCGGCCTCATAAAAACCGGGTACTAAAATATAGAACTACATATGCACCTCAAATTCCATCATACAAGGTTGTTTGGATGTTGGGAAACCGCCTAATTGATCATCTTAACATCAAGATGCATGAATATATAAAGAAAAAAAGATTTCGAATCTGGGAAACAGTGTATCTTGCAACACATTATCTGGACCATCCATTTTCAAGATTTTCATGTGTTTTTAAATTTACTTGATTTGAACTATTTTTAGAGTTTAAAATTTCATGATTAGATATGAAAATAGATTCTCAAACCATCTTAAGAAATTGTTATATCAAAATTATATTTATGATAAAATTTAGGGGTGCGCCTTAAATGAATTGTTTAAGGTTGCAACCTTATTCAAACCACACCCTTACGTGAATGTCCTTATTATCCCTATTCAGTTTGCCCCAATAGAAAGCTAAAACTTGGTTACTTTAGAAAAGTATAGAATCTGACTAATTGTTTTTTTTTTTATGTATAAGGTGGTCACAATTCATCTTAACTATTAGATGCAAAATTAAGTAGCTACATGTATGTTATTAACCAAGTCCAAAGTTCAAAAGAGCTTTTCTCGCATTTTGTGACATATCCTGATTATCAGATTTCAAATTTGATAGTCATAAGTAATAATGACCTTCTTGAATTAAAAGTAAATAGTCTCATTGTATACAATCTTGTTAGGGGATTGCATACAATGAGACTATTTACCTTTGATAGAAGGTGGTAACAATTCCTTACAATCATTTGATGTGAAATTTGATAGCTTAGATGTATCACAAAGTTTTAGAAAACTTATTTTGAAGTTTCAGCTTAGTCAATGGAAAAATTGCAGCCACTTAATTTCATATCTAGTGGTCAAAATTAATGTGACCAACTTGTATTAAAGTTAAACGATCTCATTCTATATTTTTTTTATTAGATAATTAATAAAGCATTCGGTCTTAGAAAAAGATCTTGGGTGGACACCATTGCAGAATAAAAAATAAGGCATAATCTCTCGACCCTTTTCTATTTCATCTTTCATAATTTTTTATGATTTATATTTTTCCCGCATCAGCAACCTTATAGAGACCTTTTCCTAGTTTTAAGTAGGTAGGTTCTTTCGTAGGTCTCTAAGCTGGGAAGAGTGTAAATGGTTAAGGTCCAAGTCCAAATCCAAACCTAAACCCAAACCCAACCCCGAATCTCTACTAAACCCCGAACCAAAACTAAAAGAATCGAGGGAGGGCCACCCCAATCAAGTCCAGACCCATTCGATGCTGAGATGGACTCGATGGTTGTGGTAAAGTCACGTGAGGGAAAAAAATTAAATTATGAGAATTATTAAAATACAATTAATAAATTACTCATTTTCAATTACTCAAACTCTATGAATTAAATCAAGATAAATAAATAAACTATTTATTAGTTCATCTTTCATAAATCAAGATAAATAAATAAACTATTTATTAGTTCATCTCTTAAATATATATAGTGTTTCAAGACTTGGATTGGTGGTATGGATTGTTTACCCTATAAGTTTGGAAATATATATACTATTTCAAGACTTGGATTGGTGGGATGGATTGTTTACCCTATAAGTTTGGGTTGTATCGTTGGTATACACGATTTGTCCAGATCCATCCAAAACGGTGATCCAAAAAATATTAAAAATAAATAAAATAAAATAGGACCCGGTTTCTATGCGACCAAGCCCGCATATATAGAAATGCGGACCTATTAATAAATCTATTTTTTAGTCAGATTTTTTGACTTAAGTTTTAAGGACATATAATCTCTAACATGGAGATCATGAGTATGAAAAATAAATGAATTTTAAAAATTAGAAACAATAATTATAGTAAGAAAACATTTGGACCGTTAGCTTCTATTGTTTTAAGATGAAACACCTACTTGCATCCATCTTTAAGATGGATGCTTTACACGTTTTGGACCGCATATGTAGTCATGTGGTCCAGCTTGCATGAAACAATTTTATAATAAAATATCATGCCATGGTGTCATTGAAATATAATGAAATCACACTTCTAAAAACCATATTTGTGGCATTAGTTTGGCCCCATATTTTGAACAGACATTCTTTTCATCCTAGTAATCAATCTCAAATAAATAAAACTCAATTTGCATGATAGATATAGTTAAAATCCCTTCCAATAGTGAATCTAGAACATCCATTTAGTAAATTTCAATATCTTGGCATTTACAAATTCAAAATCATTTTCTTTTTTTTAAATATTTTTAATCTAATGATAGCAAACTTCTTTTTTTAATATGTTTAATCTAATGATAGCAAAGCTATCTAAAAAAATTAGAAATGAACAAATTTACTTTAAGGCCTAGTTCTAAACATCTTATTAAAATGAACGGCTTATATTAGTAGGCCAAAAAACATTTTTTAGGGTGTGTTTTGAAATTTTGTATTTTTCCGATTGTTCATTAAAATGAAAAAAATGTATATAAATGGGTCATACAAATGGCACTAGCATAGTTTTTTAATATTGTTTTATTATATCGCTATAGAATCATTGCATAAAAGCACTACCTAAAATAAAAGGGATAGGGGATGCGGGGTTTTAGAGAGGTATCCAAGAGAAAAAAGAAAAAATAATGTAAAAGGAGGTGTTCAGAGGGGGACTAGGCCAAGCCCTATACCATCTTAAAACTGATTCGATCCTTACTAGTTCACCACCTAGATCAGCAATACAAATCATGAATGATCGAGTTTTAAAACACTGCTTAAGTATATTTTGATGAGTAAAATATTAATTAATTCATCTCCTTAGTGTATTTGATATTAACTAGTTCATCTCCTAGGTGTGTTGTGTGTGTGTGCGTGTGTGCTTGTGTGTATGTGTGTTTTCTATGTTCTTGTGGGAGCATTTCTTTTATCACTCTTGGTGATGTAGAAGTATTTTTAGGACCCCAAACTTTAGGAATATAATATATTCAACGTTGGGATCAACCTCACCAAAAGGAATTTAGAAAAACAATCAAGTTTTGGATAATAATATCTATGAGAACTCAAAATCTTTTTCTTTTTTAAATTGGGTGATTCTTAGGTGGCTCTCAAAATTTCACATTGAAAGAACATAGTAAGTAGTTCCCAAAATTTCACAATGAAAGAATCCAACAGAGCAGCTCTTTTACCTAAAAAAAATACCACCTTCCATTTCCCAATATAAAAGAGAAAATTAGTTCTTTTACCTGAAGGAGTAAATGTATAATATGCTATCCTGAAGCGTGCACGCACACACGCATTCACATGCATCCTACCTTAATCTAACTCAATTTGGTTATTTTCGGGTCCACTAAATTCACCTTCTCGTCCACATCCAAACCCGTGTCAAATAGAACCGCTAGCAACCCAACCCACCGTTGGTCAATTCATCCTAACGACAACGGCCATAAAACTAAAACGCAAGAGAATGCTAAAGCCGGACCATAAAAGATAATTTATCTTTTCTTTTTTTGCTATAAAAAAAATACTTTTTTTGAAGAACTACATGACTTTATTAAAGCAAACTAATGATAACGTTGCAATCTTAAACAATCCAATTAAGTAAATCGAAAAAATGGTTAAAAACAAGTATATCTATAAATATATTAAAATCTTGAGAATGTACGGTCAAGATAATGTTTTGCAAGATACATTATTTATGAAACTATATTTTTTTATATATATTCATATATTTCGATACCGAGATGATCAATTAGAAGGTTTTTCAATATTAAAATAACATATTCAAATGGATTTTTTAGGTGCATATTTAATTCTACATTTTAAGTTGCACCTTTATTTCCTATAAAAATAGAGCAAATCTACCATCAAAAGTTACTGGAAGCCGTGACCAAGATACATAAGGATAGAAAAAGTATACAAAGAGACCTCTTACTTTTGAAAAAGTATTTGGTGAGTCAGCCGGCTCATTAATTCTTGTGCAATCTCCCTCTGAAATATTTATTAAAGATGTTTTTATCCGAAAGTTTAGGGTTCGATAATCTCAACCACAACAATGATTTAGATTTGAATTTTTTTTTCGAGAAATACAAATATTATTTTTTTTAATTCCTTTTTCCAACGTTCGTTTTAACTTTTAGTGCATATAACATTTTTTGACATCCACCTTGAAGATGGACGTTTGATACACAAGAGACCACACAGTAATAGGTGAGTCGGCTGACTCACCAAAACCATGTCTTTTACTTGTAGTACAATAAGGTTACAATCAATCTTGTCTATCAAATTTCAAATTGGATGGTTGTATGTATGTCATTAAGGATGCTTAAAGTTTACCAAAAAAAAAAAAATCTTCAATATTACCACACATCTCAAGCCATCTTATTTCACATCTAAAAGTTAGGAGTGTTTGTGGCCTTTTTATATCAGTGGTAAATAGTCACATAAAATACAATCCTATAAAAAAAAAATCTTAAGACATAAAGATAAATACATCTTATGCTACGTCCAAATAAAGGGGCACAGACATTGTTCCACTTTTTGTTCATTTTTTTAGCCCAAAAGCAAATTTTAAGGTCCTTGGAATAATAGCTCTGCCATGTTCAAACCGTAGATCTTGTCTCATTTAAGTTTGGAAAGTACTCCTATGTGCCAAGATGATACATCTACCCACCCTTAAGGAGTTAGATTATCAATTGGAATAGAGGGTTCCAAATGAACTTGAGGCGTAAGGTAATGATCCCCTTTGTACAAGTTTCTTTATGTCAATGAAATATGAGTTAATATTATCAAAAAAAGATTAAAAAAAAAAAAATATCTCGTAAAATCAACTTTCTACACATTTTATTTTATATATTTTTTGTATTATACTCAAAACCCCAACATTATTTTTTCTTGTATTTACCGTCAATCAAAAAGTCAATGAATTATGGGACAAAATTGCCTTTTTTCTCTTTCTTCTCCTTTTATCCCTCTTTTTTTTCTCTACCTTTATACACCAGTCCTCTCTCTTTCTCTCTCAACTTGTTTCTCTCTTTTTCTCTACCCTCCTTCACTCTTTCTCTCTTTGCCCTTCCTCACTTGTTCTCTCTCTATTTTTTTATGTGGTTTGGCACACTCAGTGCCTGACTGAATTGTTTTTTGTGGTCCAACACACTTGTTGCCAGATTAAATTTTTTTTTTGTAGTATGGCACGCTCCTTGTCGGACCAAATTTTTTTTTTTTTCAATGCAATACAAAAACGTACCGAACCGCAAAAACCTTTCAGTTCGACAAGGAATGTGTCAGACCGTATTATAAGCAAGGGAGAAATTACTAGAATTTGAACAATCCGGTAAGAAGTGTGCCAAACTGCATAACAAAAATAGAGAGCGAGAGTGAGGGAGGGTAGAAAGAGAGAAACAATGACGAAAGATAGAGAGAAAAAAAGTGAGGGAGGATAGAGAGAGATAGAGAGGGAAACAAGTAGAGAGAAAGAAAA
>NW_006499824.1:1289436-1304760 GCF_000471905.2 Amborella trichopoda
ATGGAGATCATGAGTATGAAAAATAAATAAATTTTAAAAATTAGAAACAATAATTATAGTAAGAAAACATTTGGACCGTTAGTTTCTATTGTTTTAAGATGAAACACCTACTTGCATCCATCTTTAAGATGGATGCTTTACACTTTTTGGACCGCATATGTAGTCATGTGGTCTAGCCTGCATGAAACAATTTTACAATAAAATATCATGCCATGGTGTCATTGAAATATAATGAAATCACACTTTTAAAAACCATATTTGTGGCATTAGTTTGGCCCCATATTTTGAACAGACATTCTTTTCATCCTAGTAATCAATCTCAAATAAATAAAACTCAATTTGCATGATAGATATAGTTAAAATCCCTTCCAATAGTGAATCTAGAACATCCATTTAGTGAATTTCAATATCTTGGCATTTACAAATTCAAAATCATTTTCTTCTTTTTTAATATTTTTAATCTAATGATAGCAAACTTCTTTTTTAATATGTTTAATCTAATGATAGCAAAGCTATCTAAAAAAATTAGAAATGAACAATTTTACTTTAAGGCCTAGTTCTAAACATCTTATTAAATTGAACGGCTTATATTAGTAGGCCAAAAAACATTTTTTAGGGTGTGTTTTGAAATTTTGTATTTTTCCGATTGTTCATTAAAATGAAAAAAATGTATATAAATGGGTCATACAAATGGCACTAGCATAGTTTTTTAATATTGTTTTATTATATCGCTATAGAATCATTGCATAAAAGCACTACCTAAAATAAAAGGGATAGGGGATGCGGGGTTTTAGAGAGGTATCCAAGAGAAAAAAGAAAAAATAATGTAAAAGGAGGTGTTTAGAGGGGGACTAGGCCAAGCCCTATACCATCTTAAAACTGATTCGATCCTTACTAGTTCACCACCTAGATCAGCAATACAATTCATGAATGATCGAGTTTTAAAACACTGCTTAAGTATATTTTGATGAGTAAAATATTAATTAATTCATCTCCTTAGTGTATTTGATATTAACTAGTTCATCTCCTAGGTGTGTTGTGTGTGTGTGTGCTTGTGTGTATGTGTGTATTCTATGTTCTTGTGGGAGCATTTCTTTTATCACTCTTGGTGATGTAGAAGTATTTTTAGGACCCCAAACTTTTTTGGGATCAACCTCACCAAAAGGAATTTAGAAAAACAATCAAGTTTTGGATAATAATATCTATGAGAACTCAAAATCTTTTTCTTTTTTTAAATTGGGTGATTCTTAGGTGGCTCTCAAAATTTCACATTGAAAGAACATAGTAAGTAGTTCCCAAAATTTCAAAATGAAAGAATCCAACAGAGCAGCTCTTTTACCTAAAAAAAATACCACCTTCCATTTCCCAATATGAAAGAGAAAATTAGTTCTTTTACCTGAAGGAGTAAGTGTATAATATGCTATCCCGAAGCGTGCACGCACACACGCATACACATGCATCCTACCTTAATCTAACTCAATTTGGTTATTTTCGGGTCGACTAAATTCACCTTCTCGTCCACATCCAAACCCGTGTCAAATAGAACCGCTAGCAACCCAACCCACCGTTGGCCATAAAACTAAAACGCAAGAGAATGCTAAAGCCGGACCATAAAAGATAATTTATCTTTTCTTTTTTTGCTATAAAAAAAATACTTTTTTTGAAGAACTACATGACTTTATTAAAGCAAACTAATGATAACGTTGCAATCTTAAACAATCCAATTAAGTAAATCGAAAAAATGGTTAAAAACAAGTATATCTATAAATATATTAAAATCTTGAGAATGTACGGTCAAGATAATGTTTTGCAAGATACATTATTTATGAAACTATATTTTTTTATATATATTCATATATTTCGATGCCGAGATGATCAATTAGAAGGTTTTTGAATATTAAAATAACATTTTCAAATGGATTTTTTAGGTGCATATTTAATTCTACATTTTAAGTTGCACATTTATTTCCTATAAAAATAGAGCAAATCTACCATCAAAAGTTACTGGAAGCCGTGACCAAGATACATAAGGATAGAAAAAGTATACAAAGAGACCTTTTACTTTTGAAAAAGTATTTGGTGAGTCAGCCGGCTCATTAATTCTTGTGCAATCTCCCTCTGAAATATTTATTAAAGATGTTTTTATCCGAAAGTTTAAGGTTTGATAATCTCAACCACAACAATGATTTAGATTTGAATTTTTTTTTCGAGAAATACAAATATTATTTTTTTAAATTCCTTTTTCCAACGTTCGTTTTAACTTTTAGTGCATATAACATTTTTTGACATCCACCTTGAAGATGGACGTTTGATACACAAGAGACCACACAGTAATAGGTGAGTCGGCTGACTCACCAAAACCATGTCTTTTACTTGTAGTACAATAAGGTTACAATCAATCTTGTCTATCAAATTTCAAATTAGATGGTTGTATGTATGTCATTAAGGATGCTCAAAGTTTACCAAAAAAAAAAAAATCTTCAATATTACCACACATCTCAAGCCATCTTATTTCACATCTAAAAGTTAGGAGTGTTTGTGGCCTCTTTATATCAATGGTAAATAGTCACATAAAATACAATCCTATAAAAAAAAAATCTTAAGCCATAAAGATAAATACATCTTATGCTACGTCCAAATAAAGGGGCACAGACATTGTTCCACTTTTTGTTCATTTTTTTAGCCCAAAAGCAAATTTTAAGGTCCTTGGAATAATAGCTCTGCCATGTTCAAACCGTAGATCTTGTCTCATTTAAGTTTGGAAAGTACTCCTATGTGCCAAGATGATACATCTACCCACCCTTAAGGAGTTAGATTATCAATTGGAATAGAGGGTTCCAATTGAACTTGAGGCGTAAGGTAATGATCCCCTTTGTACAAGTTTCTTTATGTCAATGAAATATCAGTTAATATTATCAAAAAAAGATTAAAAAAAAAAATATATCTCGTAAAATCAACTTTCTACACATTTTATTTTATATATTTTTTGTATTATACTCAAAACCCCAACATTATTTTTTCTTGTATTTACCGTCAATCAAAAAGTCAATGAATTATGGGACAAAATTGCCCTTTTTCTCTTTCTTCTCCTTTTATCTCTCTTTTTTTCTCTACCTTTATACACCAGTCCTCTCTCTTTCTCTCTCAACTTGTTTCTCTCTTTTTCTCTACCCTCCCTCACTCTTTCTCTCTTTGCCCTTCCTCACTTGTTCTCTCTCTATTTTTTTATGTGGTTTGGCACACTCAGTGCCTGACTGAATTGTTTTTTGTGGTCCAACACACTCGTTGCCAGATTAAATTTTTTTTTTGTAGTATGGCACGCTCCTTGTCGGACCAAATTTTTTTTTTGTTCAATGCAATACAAAAACGTGCCGAACCGTAAAAACCTTTCAGTTCGGCAAGGAGTGTGTCAGACCGTATTATAAGCAAGGGAGAAATTACTAGAATTTGAACAATCCGATAAGAAGTGTGCCAAACTGCATAACAAAAATAGAGAACGAGAGTGAGGGAGGGTAGAAAGAGAGAAACAACGACGAAAGATAGAGAGAAAAAAAGTGAGGGAGGATAGAGAGAGATAGAGAGGGAAACAAGTAGAGAGAAAGAAAATGGAGAGAGAAAGAAAAAAAAAAGGTAAAAAAAAAAAAGAAGAGAAAAATGATAATTTTGTGCCAAACCTCATTGACCATTTGATTAGAAGTTAAATACATCAAAAAATAATATTAATGTTTAGAATATAATACAAAAAATATTAAAGATAAGATGGGTAAAAAGTTGATTTTGAAAGTATCTATAATTTTTTTAAACATCGATCTGAAATGAGCCTATAGGTTGGTTCACAATCAATGAATCCACCGTCAAAAAAATAATAAAATTAGAGAAGATATCCAAATATCCAATACACGTGCTTCTCCCGTGGTTTGGCAATTAATCAGTGGGTCCATATGTCAAGACGCAAGTTATAAAAACCATCATGATCGTAAGGTTGTCACCATTCCATCGAGTTGAACCAATGATTTAAAAAGCGAAAAGTCGGCACGGAATCTCCGACCGGGCAATCTGGTATCCATTCCGATTAATGCGTATATGTCTAGAACAAGATCAACAACTTTGCATCGTAAAACAACAATTTTTTATAATAAAATGGCAATACGAACCCGCTGATTTATCGATCCGGACTGATTTTAAGTCAGTTCACTGTGTTTTCTAAATCAGCATTCTCGATTGCCGATTCACCAATTCGGACCGATTTTTAGAGTGCCTCATCTAGACCGCCAATCTATTTTTTAAATCAGAGTTAGACAATAGTTATATGCTATTCCTATGAATATAGCTACTACCAAAGACATTTAACATTGCTAAATTAAGGAATTATATAATATGAGACTATTTATGTTTGTTACAAAGAAGTTCCAATTATTCTTAGGCCCTAACCATCCCATGTCAAACGGATAGCTTAAGGTATTTCATACAGTTTAAGAATTTTGTTTTTGAACTTTGAATTTATTCAATAACACTTACAACCGCCTGATTTGAAATCCGATGGACAAGAACGATTGTATAAGTGTTGCAAGAATCGGTTCTCTCGTTTCAAAGGTCCAATGTAAATCAGGAAATATATAACTTGCAAAAACAAATTTTTTGTGCATAATTCCTATAAATAAAAAAAAATTTTCACTAATTCATAGCTTTCTAATAAACTAAATGAGAAAGAGAGATGGAAGGTCAGTTCTCATGAAGAATGCATCTATCAAGCTAAGGGGAATGTCATATAGATCTCCGTTCAACATTGTTAGGGTGTATTACGGTTTTGAACTGTCCACTTTCAACTAAAAACATTTCCTTTTCTGTCTTCCCCCTTAAGTATCGTCCATTTCCCAACAATCTCCTTGCCCTCTTTTCCCACAGACTTGGCGTACAACATCATCATCATCGCCAAAACTTTTTTCCAACTAATTGGGACAAGCGATAAACTCAATGAACATGTGTACATCATCATCGTCAAAACTTTTTTCCAACTAATTGGGACAGGCAATAAACTCAATGTACATGTGTACATCATCATCATCGTCTTCAAAACCTTTTTCCAACTAATTGGGACCGACAATAAACTCATTGTTTGAGAAGAGCCAAATAGCCACCATTCCTAATGCTGCAAAGAGTTTCATGATGCTGTCAATGGTCACGAAAACACCACCACCCAACATGACACCAAACCCTAAACTACCCCTCAAGCTGAACTATCAAACATCTCCACAACTAATGAATTGAGCTTGAACCAAACTTGGTTTTACACATGCTGATGATACAGACCGCATTTATTGATTTCGCCTCTTGGAGGTAAATAAGTTAGAATACTAGAAAGCATGATCAACAATTTAAGGGGAGAGCGATAAGGGACTAAATACATCAAGAACCAACAAAAGGACAACCTATATTTTAGGTGATATCCAAAATGTATTAAAAATATCAACCAGTATTTCAAAAGAGAAAGTTACCAGTATCTTTATTTTGAACTGAAATTGGAAAAAAGATGGAAGGATCCACAACCTCAAATATTACTCGATGCTTTTGTAAGGATGGAAGGATCCAGTATGCTTTTGCCGAAATAGAGAGAGAGAGAGAGAGAGAGAGGCAGGGAGGTGGTTCATGCAAGGGAGGATGAATGCATACACTAAAAGGAAGTGACATATTGCATTAGAGTGAGAGAAACGGGAGTTTGGGGGATAAAATGCAAGATTGGAAGTTCTTTCTATTGCTGCCTTGAGGAAGACGAGATTGTAGTGTTTTTGGTGTTCGTTATGCAAGGTACAACCAGAGAAAAGGGTTAAATGACATTTAAAGAATGCAAAAAAAACTACAATACACCACTGCATTTAAAATATCATTCTACAAACTTGGTGCAATTCAGACCAAAACTAAATCTTCAACATATTATCACAATATTATCAAAAAGAACATCTCACAAGAAACAAACCAAGTTTAGGTTTAGCTAATCTAATACTATAGCTCAAATGAAAATTTAAGAGGGAAAAAACCTGGGCAACAAAATTGTTTATCAAGCATTCGATCACAATCCACATGATAAGGAAGAGAGAAAATTCACGGTTATAGGGAGGTGCTGAGCCCAAATACCAGACAGAAAGCTAGAAAAGCTCAAAGCCTCCTCCCTCGTCGTCCACCCTTTCTACGCGTGCTATCAGTGGGAATAGGAGTCACATCCTCTGCAAAATACATCATAAACCACATACATAATCATTCACAGTTAAGCAATGGAAAATACGTGATATCAAAGCATAGATAAAAACAAAGTGCATTAAGCCACGTCTTCGGGCATATTAAAGAACTAATAAACAAATTTTTTACCCTTAAAATTTTAATTTAAATTATTGTTCTTATATATATATATATATATAGAGAGAGAGAGAGAGAGGAGGGAGAGAGTTTCTCTCATACAAGGTTCTCTCTTGAAATATTAATACAGGTTATATTTAAAGTAATAAAACTTTTCTTGCATAAGCTATAAAAAAGCCAAGCCAAATTTTCAAAATTCTAGTTGGCCAAGGGATCAAGGGAATAATATATACAACTGTCACAATCAATAAAAAAGATAATTCAAATCAGTGTTACAAAGATTAATGATTTGGAATGGAAATCGCTGATCGAGAACAGGAATCACCCAAGAATGATCTGATTATTGGGTTGAATCGGCAATTTAACTAAATATATAACTTCTACTAAAGATGTTAAAAGGTTTGCTGGTTGTTAGCTCACTCAAACCTTGTGCCAGAGGTTCGAACCCCACAACATGCTCCCTTTGATATAGAGATACTAGTAATATTTATATTCCTCAAAGGCTTTAGAAAGGGGAGGATTCAAACATATGACCTTGCACTAACAACTGCACATTCTACCTCAACATCTCATCTCAGTTGTAATATAGTATATATGATGTATTATATATCTCAGTTTTTTGTCTTCTTTTAGAGAAAAATAAATCTGGATTGTGGATCCGGATGGCCATTTCCGCCGATCAGGATTGGGATGGGTTGGTGGAAGATCCACCCCACCTATTTGTCTTTTTTTAAAAACATTGAATGAAATAAAATGTACAAAAGTTTCAAAATTTTCTCGTTCAAGGTGTCTTAAGAAATCAACCATAATTGTCAAAATCTTGTTGCTCTTGGCTTGGTTTGGGTTGAGTTGCTAAACCTAAAGACATCAGGCAATTCACCCGAAGCCAAAACAATTTCAGAACATTGGCGAGCACACACCAACCATTACCAATAATGAATGATGGAGATTAAATGTACCCAGATGATTATCTACCATTGGGAAATAAACTTCACTATCCATTATCGGAATGGGCACTGCATGCCACTCTCATATGCCATATATAGTACACTACCATTATAGCACAAGTAAATAAATATTTAATAGTACAACCAATGTTATGAACTTCACTTCGCTTTGTGAATCGCCCGAAGTGGTTGGGTTTGGTGACTCCATCAAGCAAAGGGAAGGGAAATTTCAGTTGACTTCTTTATTGACAGCTTGTACAAGTTTGAAAAATTTTCTACTTTTTTTTTTAACATAGCTTGTATTAATCATGACTACCTTAACCAACCAAAATTTTCAAAATTTTAGCTGACTACTTTATAGCTTGTACCCTAAAAGTTTTGTAGGTTCTCTTAAAATGCAAACTATATTGATTGTGACATGCCATATGTACACATAGGTACCTTGTTTTGGGGGAATGAGTTCTATACTGTAGACATATCTTGCACTCCAAATATTTTCAGAGAGAAGGCCATACATGGGAGAAAATTATCTCCCTCTCTGTTTCTCTCTATCTGAATCAAATGATAATAATTGAAATTAAAATATAAGCATTAAAAGAATTTAAATTTTTTAAAAATAAAATTCATAAAAAACTTACGTTTTAATTTCCTTTAGGAAAATGTTTATATAAGGCTGCAACCTTACTTGGAGAATTAAGGTTATAATGTCCATTTTAATTGGAATGCATAGATTTGATATTGCACTAAAAGACGTGTCACTTTTTGACATTGTCTTAAAAGGTGTGCAAAATGTACACCGTCCAACTAAACGAGATAGTGTAGAACACCGCAACCTTACTTCTACAAGGTTGTCACATTATATAAATGTCACCCTTTGTTTCATATCTTATAATTTCTTCTAGGATTGTGCTTGTATTATTTAATTTTCCGAAGCACCGAAGCATTTCCCGTTTTGGGATAAGATGAAGATGCCCCGGAAGCGAATCTGATTAATAATGGTATGACTTTGCTGTAGAACACAATCCAAAAGTACTTAATTAGACTATTCACCATTGTGGTATGATACTAGATCATCACATAAATGATAAGGCGGTAAAAAAACCCTAGAAAACTTTGAGCTTCTCATATTTCCCTGGCATTTTAAAAAATGAATCGGGGGGATGGATTGTCCACCCACCAATCCTGATCCCGATCAGAGATCCTGCAAATTTTTTTTAAAAGAAAACAAAATTATTAAAATAAAATATATAATATACAGTGTATAATTTTTAACAAACAAGTAGAAATGTCGATTTGGCTAGTTCATGAGCTTGGGGTGGCAAGGTCATAGGTTCTGATCCAACCATTATTTTATGTCTTAAAAGAAAAAGTCATATAAGTATCTATTTGGGTGCATGGTTTTCCTTGTTTTTTAGATGGATCATCAAAACACTCCATTGGTTACTGACATGCAATAGATTCACGACTAGCAGTAATAGAAGAGACTTCCTAAAAGTTTAGAGAGGAAAGGACCATTACCAATGCGACCAATCCTCATTCCAGATCTAGCAAGGGCTCTAAGAGCAGACTGAGCCCCAGGACCAGGTGTCTTTGTCTTGTTGCCTCCAGTAGCTCGGAGCTTGATATGAAGAGCAGTAATGCCAAGTTCCTAAACAAATACAAAGCTTAACACGAATGACCCATTATAACACACACAAACACATGTTGGGGAATCATAGAGTTTTCACACTGGCAGGATACGTGGCTCACATTTCCCACTTGTAGTATGAAAACGATACTCTTGTTTTGGATGATAAATACTCAATTGATGAGAAACATATGTTTCATGTTGAAGAGCTCTAAGATAATTATACACAATAAGTTTCACTAGAATAGGAGTTTCTTTTCATTGATAGAGTACCTTACATTAATGACCAAATTGATGTACATGTTATACAGCCTTTACAGAGGTTAGGATTTTCTATACAAGTACGGGCGGTGAAAGAATCAAAATCACTGGCCAGATATTTTAGGACTCCATCTTTGGCCAGCCCACTACCTCCACTAGATTAAGAGTTTGTTATTGAGGAGATCAACCAGAAAAGTATTACAATTCGCATTTTACAAACCAGTAAGAGAAGAAAACTAAAATTCCAAACACAGACTAATAAAAATTAAAACAGAATATAGAAAAGTCATGCACAAGTACCAAAAGACAAATCTGATGGCTCAAAATGTTCTTAGTTTGGTTTTCTCAGGCACCAGAAGTGGTATGGTTAGACAAAAAGGAATATTCCAAGCTAAGCTATGCCACACAGCCCCAAACTTAGAGATTATCAACCTTCCCAAATTCACAAGAAATATCATCATGCAGATGACCAACTAATGCATATTCGTATTTAATGAAGGAAGATAAGAAACAAGAAAAAGAAAAAGCTAAACAAAACAAATTTTAAGTAGGCTGTATAGGTCCAAAATGCAACCTAATTATGTAAAAATTATAAACATTTAGAGAGAAAAAAAAAGGACTATACCTTGCATCTTTGGGCAACATCTTGTGCAGCAAGCATAGCCGCATAAGGGGAAGACTCATCCCTATCAGCTTTTACCTTCATGCCACCTGTGGAATGAAAAAGACTAAAACCCACTACATGCTCCATTTTTTTATTATTTGTTATTCACATTGATATAAATTAAAAGAAATACCAAAGCAACCATCCACTTATCTCTAAATTAGATTATTTCATACCGGTAATTCGTACAAGAGTTTCTCTCCCAGACAAATCTGTGACATGCTGCATTTCCGATAAAGGAATCACTGGTTAATAACCTAAATGATGTCATATCACATATTTGTTTTTGAAAAACAGAAAATCATTAAGAACTTACCACAAACGTGTCATTGAATGAGGCAAATATGTGAGCCACACCAAAAACGTATTCACCTTCTCGAACAGTTGGTCCTAGAGTGACATTTTCCTCCTTGGGCTCCCTGGTCTTCTTTCTACCCGACTGACATGAGTACATTTCGTGTTAGGAGACACCATGAGAACAATATTGAAATAAGAGGGAAGTATATCCCTTGAATCGAGAGTCACCCAAAAATCAGTTTGTAGAACAAATAAATCTTAGCTAACTAGTTTTCATCATCAAAGTGTTAGTGGCTTCAAACAAATTAAATGAATAAATAGCCAGCTTTCTTCTTGGCCAGCTGCTTATGAAAGAGAAGAGTGAGGCCTTCTATAGAAAGAATAGAATCTAATAGGCTCTGCCCTGCCAAAAAGCAGTGAAAGAAGAAGGTTAGACAAAAACTCCTCACAAGTTTATTACTGTAACACTCATATCATTAGCCAGGACCTAAAGATCTCCTCAGCATTGTGACTAGAATTAACACTCATTCTCAAAATTGCAATTTAAGGAGAATATGACAACACAATAACACATTTTTTTAAAAAGAAATAGTGCAATTTGAAGAGTTCCAAACCATTTTGAGAAAAACTCTAAAGCTGAATAAAAAGGTATAGGCTGACCCTTGCCCACTGGCATAGACTAAATACAACTCTAATAGTCATTTAGAAAAACATACAAAAATATTTAGGCCTTTAAAAAATGGAAGTTGATTTTCAAAATCTTGAAACTGCCACAGATTTCCCCATTAAGATGATACCATAGACTGGTCACATGGACAAAACCAAATGCGGACATGAAAGTATCTGAGCACATAGTCAAGCTGCTCCCATGCTAACATGACCGAATGGCTTTCGTAAGCATTAGTCTTTGAGACTCAACACCATACAAAATATAGTGGTAACCAGCACTGAATGCAACCAATTCAAAACAACAAGAACACCCATACAAGCCAATATCATGTCATTACAAACAATTTAGAAAGAAAAATTACACACCCAAAATAAATATAACAATTATTGAACGTTCAGAAAGACTTTTCCAGTTAAAATCTAAATGTTTACTGTTTTGAAGCACGAAGGTGAAGGTAACAAACTAATGGTCAAATTTCTTTCATTATTCCAAACAGTATGGATATCACATTTTGAGAAAACCCATAATTATCCAGATTAAAGTTGAGTATAATTTTTGAAAATTTGCAACAAATGAACAATTTAGGATATATTGCGACTCCTGACCTGCATTCCAAAAACAGTGATGGTACTAATTTGTTTATCAACAATCCCTTTCCAAAACCAAGTTTAGATGCTACATTAGTCAATATTGGCTTCTTTTTCAAGTATTTTCTCATAAGGCTTATCTTTCCAACCAACTACTTCTCTCAACCCACATCTATTCCATATCAATATGCCTTACTAAACACCATGGATGAAATTAATGCCTACTGCCTTAGATAGCTTTGCTATTTAAAATAGGAGTTCCCACTTAGTTTTATTTCTGGTTATGCGAAATAATGAGAGGAAACACAAGATTTTTTTGACAGATCTCTAACATGAAGGAGCAAATACAAAAGCCTTAAATATGCAATACGCATTCTCTGCACTAACCAATATGAGGCTTTCTCGAAGCAAGCAGCAGTCGATCTCATAAAAACAGTTTCACTCTCTGGAATACAAGCAGAAACCAATCACATAGAATATGTTTCTCTCTCTAAATTGGCCATCACTAAACTAAGAGAAGGAACATTACGTTTTGCGTCCACAGATTTAAGAAATTGAAAAGATAACACACGCGGAGACATTAAAATCTAGAGATTGCAAAACAAGATAAAACTGCAAAGCCACAAACTAGAGAGAGAAACTTGGGTTGCTTGACTGTATCATCTCACATGCTTAAACAATTTAAATGTGTACAAGAACAAATCAGTTTACCGTGAAGAAAACGCATAGGCATCAAAACTTGGAGATGAAATGATGCAATGAACAGAGAGAGAAAGAGCTCGCAAACACCAAAACATGGAGCTATAAAAACAAGAAGAGACTATAATGGAGAGAGAGAGAGAGAGAGAGAGAGCGAAACCATGATTGCAGAGACTGTTGGAACGAACAAACTGCCCCTCCTCTTCGAGGTACTCCCCTGAGGCGAGCTCAAAGCACCAACACGATGGAGACGAGAGTCCAGGTCGCAAACCCTAACTTGGGCTTTGCTGCTTATAGGAGGGGTAGGATAGAGTACTCCCCCGGGAGCAGATTGTACGTTTACTCCCTCGGGAAAAGAGAATTTTCTCACTCCAGATACTTTCAAAAATAAATTGGATAATTAAAAAACAAAAACAAAAACCCTTGATTTTTGGTTCCTCACCCGTTAAACCTCCAAAAATTTTAGGTCTCTTTGAATCTCAGGATGTTAAATTTTACAGGCATGTTTATTGGCACACAAAAAAATTTCCATTTTACATTGGTCCCGGTTACATTTCAAAATTTGAGATATTAAAATATAGTTTGGGACATTTACTGAAATACTTATTAGAGAACATTTTGCTTAGGAAAAATGTTTCATGCCAGCTGGACCGCATGACTACATAGATGAAAGTAAGTGTTCCATCTAAAAACGATTGAAACTAATGGTCCAAATATTTTTTTACTAGATTTATTATTTCTAGTTTTTAAATTTTACTTATTTTTCATATTCGTGATCTCCATGTTAGAGATTACATGTCCTTAAAAGTTAAATAAAAAAATCCATCTAAAAAATAGATTTATTAATAGGCCCACATTTTTACATATGCGGGCTTGGCCGCATAGAAACCCGGCCCTTTTACTTATATACTTTGATTTAATTTCAAAATGCGTACAAAAATACATGATGTGAGTTGGAATAGCAGCACATGTATAAATGTTAAATAATGCATCTCTCATAGATAGTTTGACAAATTTCCCACATAATTTTATCCTTATTAGGGATTGTCTATTTGTAGACCATTTACCTTTTGTACAAAGAAGTCCCAACTATTGCCGCTCATTAGATGTTAAATTAGATGGTTTGGGACGAGTCACAAAGTTCGAGAATTCAGTTATTTAAAATAAATTAAAATTTATTAAATAGTTTGAAGCATTTTTTAGAAAAATAGAGAACAAAGCAAAAAGACATTTAAAATTGGTGAAAAATGAACAAAAAAAAAACAAAAATTCACCATAGTACAATGTAGAAAAAAAAACCCGACATAATATATTTTTTAAGAAATTTACTTTTTTAAAAAATTTACTTTTTTAAAAAAGTTGAGTCATTCTTTTATAAAAATGGAAAAATTTTAAAAAAAATCATTCAATTTCATTAAAATTAGAGAAACGGTCGACATAAAAATATCTGAACCCTTCTTAGGCACGACTTAGAACAAAAAAATAAAAATAAAAAATTCAAAATAAACTCTATAAAACATTGTATTTCTCAAAGATTCAGCCGCCTTTTTAGGAAAACATAGAACTGAGGCAAGAAAAATACATCCTGTTCCTATAAAAACAATATGCCAAATTTTGATGATCCTATGGCTTCTATATCATAATCCCTAAAGATAGATATAATCCATGGTTGGTATTATCTTCTGCTTGGAGCAAAGAGGGCATCAAGAAGTCAAGGATGAGGGGAAAAGCCGGAAAAACGAGGCGGTGTCTGTGAGGGGGTTCGAACCCTCAACATAATGGCGAGGAACCACGCATTCCACTCAGGAAACCATTTGAATGCTTACCTAATCTACCCTTTCTTCTTGAATTTTTCATCCCACATCTCTCTCGACATCTGCCCTTTCTCCATTCCCCTCTCTCTATCCGCCGACGCCCCTTGCCCCCATTTTTTCAAGGAAGATGCAAAAAAGCAAGACCCGCAAGCTAGATTTCTCTCATTCTACTCGTCACTTTAAACTCCTCATCTTTGTGCAAAAATTTCGAGCTCCAAGTCAAAATGCTCCAGTACTTAACAGTGTTCGTAAAATCGAATGCTCCAGTACTTAACAGTGTTCGTAAAATCGAATCGGAACGGTTAATCGAATATGGGTATGGAAGCGGTTTAAGCGGCTTAACTGGTAAATCGGCTGATTTAACCGCTATAACCGAGCAAATCCTAGACCGTCAAAAATGTTAAAAAAATAAAATAAAAAATACAAAAAAAAAAATCTATTAAAATATGAAAAGTATATAAAGAATGATTAAAACAAAACACATTCAAATGAAATTGAAAATTAATGAAAAAATGGATTTTAACCTATCTTATATTTTCCAAGGGCTATTTTTAAAATTTTCTTAAAAAGATGATAAAATATAAAAGTGATTATTAATGAACAAAACAATTTTTAATCTTTACCATAATGTAAATAATATTTAAAAATGCATTACAAATCAAATTCCTTATTTTTGAGAATTTATATATATTTTTTAAGTTTTTTTTAAATACCGGTTGATCACCCTAACCGCTCAAAACTGGAACCGGCCAGTAGCCGGTTCCGATCTAACCGGGCGGTTCACGGTTAGATCGGGCGATTTTGCAAACAATGCTTGAGAAGATCCATATATGAAAATCCTTAATCACTCGGTATGCTACTTTGAAAAAGGCTTGTTTGCATTGACATAAGATGACGGATGTAATCTATTACTGGCGTAATACATTACTGTTGTTTGAATGCCTGGAAATATATTGACTGTGAAATATATTACTAGCGTAATAGCAAATAGATTATTACTGTTTGGGTAGTATTTAGATGGAATATTGGGAAATACATTGCTACTGTTTTGTTGTCTAGAAGAAATATGAGAAATGTATTACTAATATTTTACTAGCACTTGCCTATAAACTATCATTTTTTTCTTTTTTGTCACAAAATTCCACTGAAATGCAGAATTAAAATCATCATCACATCATTAAAAAAGATTTTCTAATAATAACATCATCACCATTCCAAAAAGGTTTTCTAATAATAACTTGTACCATTCTAGAGTCATTATGACCTCATTTCCTACTTATGCATGCATTTGACACTTACATGGAATCACATCTCTTCTAACACGATTAGACTTTGGTTTCAACATGATAATTCATTGGAATAACATGATTTATTGTGATGAACCTTATTTTTATTTATTTTTTATAG
>NW_006499824.1:1304948-1315911 GCF_000471905.2 Amborella trichopoda
ATATAAGTTAAAAAATGGGATAAAGTTTGATTAGTAAACTAGAAGGTAATTGCAGTAGAAATTTTTGAGGCATTGGAGACTCCAGAAGTATTATTTTTTATTATGATTGTGTTGTGTAATTTCTCATTGATTATCAATTATTATTTTTATTATTTTTATTTTTATATGATAGCTGATAGCTTATGAGGGCTACAACCCAAATTGGGGATAGAGGGATGTAGAAATGGAACCCAAATTGGGAATAGAGGGATGCAGAAATGGATGTGGTAGAAATTACAGTATGTGCAAACACTTATAAAGTGGAGTTTAGAAAGAGAAAATAAGAATGGATGTGCAAACACTTAGATCACTTGATTTTTCATGTTCTTCAACAAGATCCCTTTCAACATTGTTTTCATGTTCTTTATGATCTTATTGGATGATATGTATGTTTCCACTATTTATTATAGAAAACATTCAAGAATATTCCCCTTGGTCCCTTTTTCAAAATTGTTTGATTTGAAATTTTAGAAAAAAGAATCATTTTCATTGAATGTTACATCCCGAGAAATATAAAAATTCTTATTTTGAAGTCATAACACTTACATCCCTTTTTTGTTGGGCAGTGCCTCATGAAACACATTTAAAAGCCCGAGGATCCAATTTATCTCTTCTTTGAGAATTATTGTGAACAAAAAAACACATCCAAATATACATAAATGAGATAAATCATTTTTCTTTCCATTTAGAATTTCAATAGGAGACTTATTCCCAAGGACCTTGCTTGGTAGCTTATTAATCAAATAAAAGGCAGTAAGAACAACTTTAGACCAAAAAATTTTAGAGACATTTTTTTTTAACATGATAAATCGAGTAACTTCAAGCAAGTGTCTTTTTTTTTTTCTGAGACATCCTATTATATTGGGGAGTAGAGACACAAGATGTTTGATATATAATGCCTTGATCCACGAGATATTCAGAAAAAAATTTATTTGTGTATTCGGATCATTATCCGAACGTAGAATCTTGATCTTGGCATTATATTAGGTTTTAACTAGATTTGAAAATTCCTTAAATTTTCCAAAGACTTACACTCTTGAATTTAAACAAATATATCCAGGTCATCCTAGATAAATCATCAATGAAAAGCATAAAATGCCTCAGTGTATTATAGGACTCAACCGAAGCAGGCCCCCACACATTAGAATCAATCAAGTCAAAAAAGATTTCAGCCTTATTTCCCGAAGACTGAAAGGGAAGTATTGGCTGCTTTGACAAATGACACACATCACAATTATAAAAGTCAATGAATAATTCAGATTTTAAATAAAGTAAAGATTTATTGATAAGATGAACAAGTCTGGAATGCCAAATCTTGCTCAAGTTTTCATTATTGGCAACCAAGGCCTTATTCTTCTGATCAATATAATAAAATCCTCAAGACAATCTTCTCTCACCATTCATCTTCCTCATGTCCTGATCTTGAAAGGAAATAATAAAAGGAGAAAAAATAACATTGCAGTTCAAGTTTTGAGTTAGTTTACTAGTGGAGAGAAGGTTTAAAGGGAATGAGGGCATAAAAAGGACATCAGAATTGACATTTTTTGAAAAAAAACTTAGTTCTACCTATTCCTTTAATGGAGATGAGTGAACCATATGCAATTGATACAGGGGCTTTATCAAACACATCTTGATAAGTATACAAAGAATTCATATTTCCAGTCATATGATCTGTAGCCCCTGAATCAATAATCCAATTATCATTATTAGAGGGATAAAGGGATTGGAGAGCACAACATTTACCTGACTCACGAGGAAGATCTTGTGTGGAAGATGAGATATTTTTTTGTAAAATATTGAAAGAATTGAGCCAGTTATCTTTAGAGATCTAAGTATCGACAGTCTGAGCCGATGAAAGTTCACCTATTCTATTTCTATTGGGTCTTAGGTGAGGGTGCTTTTCGCAACATCTATCAACCAGATGATTAATACCTTTACAATGATCACAACGTAGAGGAGGTCTATTACCATGACCTCTTCCACCACCCTTAGCTCCACCATAACCTTTTTTTTTAAAATATATTATCCCTTTTTCTTCTCAGTATTCTCCTTAGCAGCAACAAAGATGTATTTTTCACTTATTTCATATTCAGACTTTATTTCAACATGCATAACCTTTCTCGGGTTTCTTCCCGATGAATAATAGAACAAACATTTGTAAATGTTGAGAGTTCTGTGGTCATCAAAATCTGATTTCTAAAATTCTCATACTTAGGCTTCAAACCAACAAGGAATGAAAATATTTTGTCTCGTGCAACACGCTTTTGAATGGTTTTCAGATCAGTTGTTATGGGTGAATAATACATAAATTCATCCCATAATATTTTGAATAGAGCAAAATATCCAGTGATAGTTTTATCTCCTTGTTTGATTTTAGGAATTTCTTGCTTTAACTCATAAACACGAGAGAGATTGTTATCTTTTCTATAAACTTCTTTTATTGAGTCCCACAATTTTTTGGCAGTATCTGCCGAAGTAAAGATCTTGGCCATCTTTGGTTCCATAGAATTCAAAATCCAAGACACGACCTTGTGGTCATTGGATTGCTAATTTTCATATAGGGGATCATCAATAGCATGAGCTATTTTCTTTCTATTGATGTATCCTAACTTGGATCGCCCGCTCAAAAAAAGCGAGACTGCTTTTGACCAACTTAAATAATTTAGTTTGTTCAAAGGAATACTAGTTCATTTATCACTAGTATTAGACTCGTTTTCATGGATAATGGTTTTAGGTTCAGGGTTCATATTCACAATATCTTCCAAAATGTAAAAAAAAACTGAACCAAAAACAAGAAGACCAAACCCAAAAAGAAGGAAACTGACCTGAGCAAGTGCACAAATTGAATAATACTGCTCTAAAAGCCCAAGAGGCAAGAGAAGATACCAGAAAAATGAATACCCAAGTTGATGGAAGAAACAACCACCTTGAAATAATATTGTCTTGAGGACCACCTCTTTACCTTTTGTAAAAGAGTCAAGAACAAATCCATTGTACTTGATAATCACGGACTTCACACAAAAAAATTGTTATTAGAGACCAGAGTTCATTTTGCAAAAAACGAAGGCTTTTTCTCTCTAGCTTTTTTTTGGAGAGACACCTCTGGCCATCGATCTCCAGTGCGTCTCACAATCGAGCACCAGAGAAAAAGGGGAAAAGTCTAAGAAAAAAAGGAGCGAAAAAAAGAAATATTCTGGTGAGGTTAGAGAACGAGAGAGCAGAAAAGAGCGTGAGAGAGAGTGAAGATCGTAAGAGATCTTGAGAGAATATCGTGAGAGAAAGCAATGATAGATTTAAGACAATACTGTGAGAGAGATCTTGAGAGAGAGAGAGAGAATAGCGTGATCAAAAAGAGAGAGAGAGATATGAGAGAATATCGTGAGAGAGAAAATAGGGATCTCAGATCTTAAAGAGAGAGTCTCAGATCCGAGAAGACAAGATTACCCCAAGGTAACACAAGAGATGGGAACTCACCAATGGCCTACGTCCACAGTGAACAATGTATTCTTTATTCTGTCATGGAAAAAATACACAGCCTCAAGATAGATAATATATAGAAGAAGGGAGCAACAGTTACATTCCATAAAAAACTTATCAAATCTCATAATATATGTTAACCTTCCAAAAATAACAACTACCAACAAGTAAACCACGGTAGTACGATAGATTGGCAATGAGGTGGCGACAGGGTGGCAACACGTTTCAATACTCATGATGGGAAGAGGAAGTATCACCTAGTAAGTTAGGACAAAATTTGTTCTTGTAAGGTGGAAAGGGGGTTGGGGATCCGTAAGTCGAAATTGATGAATCAGACTTTGCTATCCAAATGGTGGTGGAGATCTATTTGGAAGTGGCGAGTTCCTCATAAAATTAAATTTTTTCTTTGGGCACTTTCTCAGGATAAACTATTCGCAGTAGACAATTTGAGGAGAAGAGGTAAAGTAATTGTCAATATTTGTATCCTATGCAAAGAGGCTGAAGAACGTGGAGATCACCTGTTCATTCATTGTAAAGTTCCTTTTAGCCTTTGATATTGGGCTTTTCAACTTGTTGGGTCCTCTTTTTCTCTGCCGCTTAGCATCTCAACATTATTGACTAGTTATCTCTCCCCTCTTTACCTAAGAAAGGTGCAATTATTTGGAAGATCTTTAGGGCGTCACTCTTATGGGAAGTTTGGCTTGAAAGGAATAGGAGAACATTTAAAGGGGGTGAGTTCGGAGATGATTGATATTAAACAGAAAATCTTGCATAATGTTTGGTTTTGGTACACCAATACGAAAGATGGTTTTGGGGTGTCAAAAACTGATATTTCCTTTAATCTTCACTTTTTGATTTATGAGCCTACGGTAAATTCTAGACCTCTTGGGAGATGGATGCCTCCTGTTCAAGGGTGTGTTAAATTGAATTTCGATGGGAGTCCCCTGGGTAAGCCAGGCCCAACTGGTTTTGGTGGAGTCGTTAGGGATTGGAGGGGAGAGGAGGTTTTCTCCTTTTCAGGTCCTTGTGGGGTTGCTACAACTAACTGTGCTGCAGTACTTAATGGTGTTAAGCTATTAAAGACTCGGTGTGCCAATGTGGAATGGATGGTTGAAGGCGACTCGCTGAATGTGATTAATTGGTGCTATGGGTTAAGGAGGCCTCCATGGAGTTTAAGGAAATATTTGCTTCAATTGGTAGATATCTGTCAGGTGGTTGCTTTCCATCACGTTTATAGGAAGGCCAATGACGGGGCAGACTCTTTAGAGAAACTTGGGGTTAATGTTGGTCGCCTCTTTATTTTGCTTTTGTTGTAATCATGTAGTGTTTTTCCTTTCGTAATTAATAAAGTTATTTGCTCTTGTCAAAAAAATAAAATAAAAAAACACTCAAAATCAAAATAGGGGATGTTTTCCGGGATATCAGAGCATCATGGAATTGTTTTGGGAGCAGCAAAGTAGCATGTGGCCTGAAGCCTGAATTTTGGCTAATGGAATTCCCATAAACTTTCGACCCTAAAATGTTAGGGACTGTGCTAGTATAGTGGATCGTGGTACCATAGCTATAGTCTATAATCCCTAGGAAGGATATCGTAAAATTACCAGATCATACAAATCCACCTAAATCTATCCCAATCTACCCAGAGTCTATTCAAATCTATCCGGACTTATCCATAATAACAAAATAAGATTAGAATTAGGAGAGAACAAGTATTCGAAACCCCAAAAAAGAATCCAAATTCAATTGTACCTACACTAGATCGAAACCCCAAAACACGGATTTACCTCATCATCTGGAGGTTGAGTCTACCCAACTAAGGCCCTATGCGACACAATGCAAGCCACGAAAATCTAATGACTTTGGGAGAAAAAGCCAGCTCTTTTTTTGGCATAAGAATTTAGGTCATACACATTAGTAAGGTTGAATCCAAATGTCTAAGAAAAAATTGCTGTTTTGGCATAAAAGATTAGGTCATACACATTAGTAAGAGGTTGAATCCAAATGTCCAGGAAAAAATTGCTGGCAGAAAGAGATCAACCCCAACCGAATGAGTTCGGTCATGTTGCTACACGAGCTACTATTTTGAAAGCTTATGGAATGTTGATTAAACTTTTGGAAGTTTTATGACCTATAAATAGATCAAATGTCTAAGAAAGGATTACTGGGGAACAAGAACAACCCCATTTCCCCAACACGACTGAGTTCAGTCCTGTTGCTACACGAGCCACTATTTCAAAAGCTTATGGAATGTTGATTACACCTTTTGGAAGTTTTATGGCCTATAATTAGATCCGGAACAAACTTTAGAGATTTAGAAGAAACCTGGTAGCCCTAGAATTTTGAATCCTTTTAACCCCTGAGATTTAGAAGAAACCTGGTCAAGCAAGAAAATCCTAGGCCAAAGCTCTTTCAAAACCACCAAACCTCGACTTCAACTGGCATTAAAAGTTGAGGACACCGCAAATGTAAAATCTAATCCGGGCCACAAACGCTAGATGCCTAGTTTAAGACCTGGCCCGCAAGTTATTCTTTTATTTCTTTCACTTTCTAATTTATTTCTTTCTTCTTTGATTTTTTTCAAATTTTTCTTGGTTTCCTTTGGTTTTGACGCAATCACTCAAAGATGAATCATAAGAGTGAAGCCATATGGCTAAACTTCGAAAATTCGTAAATCAACACAATCTATCTTCTTTACCAATTCCAATTGATTAGATGAAATCTTCCTAGACCGAGCTGATAGCACTAGGCCAATACTTCTACTCTCAATTCATAAGGGTTAGAAAATAGTGCAAAACTAATAATCCACAAAGAATTAAAAAACAATCCTAACACATAAATATAGTACACTTATACGATGGGAAGTCCCTTTTCCTTTTAATTTATGAACATGATGGTCAAGAGTATTGACCCGTAACATTACAAGTGCAAAACCAGTACATAAGATGGATTTTTGAAAGAGGTCACATTGGAACAGGCGCACCAGACCACATCGTTTTTATGATAAAAGGGTTGATATGATTCACATCTAGCATGCTCATTTAAGCAAATATCATTTACCTGCAGAATAGGAATCACAACAAGAACCAGTCTTCCAACTTACGAGCAGTTATTTTATAAGAAACCTTCTGGTATTATTCCATTAGAAGCCTAATCTCTACGGCCCGTCAACCCTAGAGGTTATAACTTATTGCTATTTAGGCAGCCAAGTCTACAGATTATACAATTTCAAAATTCATTTTGGTAATTTGTTTAAAGGTCTCCAAGACTTCATATCCCTTTTGCTAATCCAAGAACCAACATTAAAACAATCTATAAGTAAGACTTCATCTAAATTTCAGCTAAAATTTTTCCTCACGAATGATTCATAGCACACAAAATCTGCATCATTACCACCTGTTTCTCTTCAAAATCCACAGAAAACAGAAAAAGAAATATAAGTTTGCAAAACTCTTCCGCATAGATGGATCTCAAGCCCAAAAGGATTATAAAAAGGCTCAAGAAATCACAGCCTGCGCCCTCTTCGTCCACCCTTTCTCCGGGTGCTGTCGGTTGGAATTGGAGTCACATCCTCTGCAACCAACAATAAAACACAATGAGCCCATCGATCCAATACCAATGTTCCACACAAACCATAGACTTTAAGAGTTATACCTACTTCAAAGAATTACTGTCTCCAGAAAGGGTTAGTATATATTTCATGCAAAGAGGGGCTTCCCCATCTCTCATGGACTGTCAGCATAATGGCTCTTCTCCACCTTCCATGAGGAAGGGCAATGCCACTTTGTGTATTGCACACCATACGCATTATCCACACATATTATGTATGTACCAGTGTTTAAAAACTCGAACTTGGTGGTCAGTTAGGTTTCCCACCAAAACTGAGTTGATTCACCAAGTTGAACAGCCAACTCGTAAAAAATCAGATGAGTTTTTCATTTTTATTTTGTGGGAGGCATTAAAAACAGAAACATGTATATATTCTTAAACTCAGGAAAACTAATCTTAATATTAATATACAGCAACTGGCTGAATCAAGTTCAATCAGCAAGTTTTTCTAAGTAAAACAATTGGTCTTTAGCATACTATTCCATTCTGAAAGTCAGAACGTTTTCCATCATAATGGGGCCAATATATTTTTTCTTTTTATTAATAGGGGCAAATACAGTTGTTACAAGCATATGATATAAAGGTCATCCCAAGAAGCATAGATAACTTTTGGGATCTACAGTTGCCATTCTTCTTTACTTCTCTTCCTTATCTTCCCCTTGTCTGCTCAATATCATGATGGATGTAAGTGCTACTACAGAGTAAAAAGAAAATGAGTAAACATTTTACCTATGCGTCCAATCCTCATCCCAGACCTAGCTAGCGCTCGAAGTGCAGACTGAGCTCCAGGACCAGGTGTCTTGGTCTTGTTTCCTCCAGTGGCACGAAGCTTGATATGAAGAGCAGTGATGCCAAGCTCCTACAAAAATATTCAAAGTCAATTCGGAAAAGGACCCACATATCTATGACAAAGGATCTAAAATTGAACCCACATCATGTTAAAATTTTGATCATCAAGACAGATGTATAAATTGGAGAGGCAATTAGACATACTACAAAGAAAAAGAGTACCTCTACATACTAAGCTCAAGTTCCTTTTTCTTTTCTTTTTTTAATCATTTCCTAAGCTTGAAAGTTAGCCAATTAATTTAGCTCCTCATCAAATTTTTAAATAACTATACATGCTAAGCTCAAGTACTTTTTTTTTTTGGATCATTTCTTAAGCTTGAAAGTTAGCCAATTAATATAGCTCCCCATCAAATTTTTTTTTTTTGCGTTTTTTTTTTTTTTCAAAGAAAGCTCCTCAAAAAAAATTTGTTATGACAAGAAAAATCTAAAACCGTACATGGACTACACTCTCCCATTACCAATATATGGTGTTCTCATAACTAAATATCTAGATCGGTCTCATGTAAGCATAAGCTAAACAACCTTACATGGAAACTCAATTTACAAGGCTAACAAATGAACATCAATGAATCATACTAAATATTGATAAAAAACATGAACTACAAACTATAAAGATTCCATAATAAACACCATCAAAATGCTTATAGAGGTCATCAGAAACAACAGACATAACAAGCATCTTCATTTGGTTGATAACCATTATTATACTAGTAATGAATAAAAAGGATAAACAAAATCAAGCTTAGCATGAATAGAAATAAACAAGCAGCCTAATATGTTTCCTAACTTGATTAATAGATCAACAATGAACAAACCTTGCATCTTTGTGCAACATCTTGAGCAGCAAGCATGGCCGCATAAGGGGACGATTCATCCCTATCTGCCTTAACCTTCATCCCACCTGTGGTAAATATAAGAAACACAAGCTTGTAGTAACATTGTGACAGGCATAAAATAATGATAACTTCAGACACAAAGAGCAGCTTCAAATTAACTGTAGTGTACTCTTCAATATAGTATTCCTGCGATTATATTCACAATACCTGTAATTCGAACAAGTGTTTCTCTCCCAGATAGATCAGTGACATGCTGCAAGTCAAATGAATAGTGAATGAGTATTAGAAACTCCCAAAACAAAAAGCAGGAGAGGTTACCAAAATATGGGAGAAATCATAAACAAAAAATCCAACTATTTGTTTCTAAGTTTGGCAAAAAATTAGTGTCTACCAACTTCCTACTTTTCTATAGAAAAGTATCCGTAGAACTCATGAAGAGCAGGTCGCAACAGGTAGCAACATCTTGGGTTTCTTGCCAAGTTCAAGGAAAACTATAGTTTCCATACGTGAAAACTTGATATGATTCAGTAAACTGATAAAGTAATTGACACATTGGGGTGGAACTTATTTATTGGAATTTCCTAGAGACTGTCATAGAATTGAAGTGGGGAGGAAGATAAATTTCAGGGAATCTAAAAAACATCTCGGCATAGTCTAGTTAGATCCATTGAGATAATTCTTTGGGAACAAATAATTATAAATATAAAGAAATCCCACAAAGATTAGCCAAAACATTGCACAAATAAAAAGGAAAATGAAAAAAGTGCATACTTACCACGAATGTGTCATTGAACGAGGCAAATACATGAGCCACCCCAAAGACATGTTCACCTTCTCGAACAGTTGGTCCCAAAGTCACATTTTCCTCTTTAGGTTCCCTGGTTTTCTTTCTTCCGGACTGTTATCAACCCATTCAGTATTAGTTATGATAACAATGGATAAAGTACATTATGAATGCATATATTTATCCAAATATCAAACAAGTTCACATTAATAAAAGCAAGATCACAAAAACAGTTTCAAACGTCAACCAATTCAATGATTCTAACCAATATATCAGTAAAGAACATGACTTCTCAATAAGTTATAATCTGGTACCAATGAATTTAGTCAGGAAACACGTTTGATAAACATAATTCTAGAAGTATGTAACCACACAAAGTAAATCTAATGAACAACCTTTTTGTGGTGTGGGAAGCTAACATCTGACAAAACCCCAAGATACAAATATCTAAAAGAAAAGAAAGTTAAAACTACTCAACTTCAAGAGATTAGAAGCACCGTCCCCATTTTTTCAGAACCACGATCCTTAATAGAAGAGAAACAATTTTCTTTTCTTTTTTTTATCAATGGAGAGAAACACACACATTTGTCCAGAATTCCCAAAAGCAACAAAATATATAATCTGATTTACAAAAATTACATCAGTTCCTATGCATATGTCCGAACGACATCCCCAAATCACAATAGGAAAATGACAGGAAAAGATCAAAAGGCATAGAACGTAACGATCCGAAAATTTAAGTATTTGAATAGATAGCATAGAGAGTAAGCTGAAATGGTCCACCGAATCCTAGCCTATGCATAAACAAGAGAAATAAACATTCAATCTAGAGAGAAAAAATTGACCATTACGAATCTGTGAAGCAAAGTTAGAGCGAGAATAATCAAGACTGATAGCAAACGAGCAAGAATGCTAGAGTGACAAAAATCTAGAGAGAAAGACACTTGCCATCGTTGATTTGCAGGGGAACGAACTAAGGATTAGGGTTTCGCAGGCTGCCTCCGGCGCGAGTGAAGGAGGCTACGGACTAGGGTTTTGGTCATTTGGAAATTAACCGATGAAGCAATATAAATGACAGTGATAATTACGAAATTGCCCCTTATGTAATTATTGTGAAAGAGTGGGGTGTATTTGTCCTAAATGAAAATTTTCGTCGAATGGGCCTCTTGGTACAAAAACCCTAGCTTTTTCTTTTTGCTCATTCTGAGATAGTTTGGGTTTCCAAGTTCGCCCAAGCTGAGCCTTTCGTTCCTCTGCAACGCAAAAATGGTGAATTTCTCTCTCTAAAATTTCTGCTGTCTCTTCATAATGACTTCCTTTTCTCTCTCTAAAAATGGTGCTCTCTTCATCATGGCTACTCTCTCTCTCCCTC
>NW_006499824.1:1324516-1334607 GCF_000471905.2 Amborella trichopoda
AAAGTATATTTTTATCTTTAATTATAAAATTTAAAGCTTAAAAAATATTGTGGATCAAGCAGATCTATGAAAACTTGAAAATCTTGAAAATTGACAGTCCACAAATGCATGATATTTCCAAAACTTAAAATCTATTTTTTCTCATGTTCATGCATATTGATGTAGAGATGATCAATTTGAGGATATTTGAGAATTAAAACAATCTCTTCTAGTGAAATTTTTGAGGTGGGCTATAATTTGATTGTTTAGAACCTTAACTCTATATAAACTTTTTCTAATATAATAGGTAAAGTTTCCCAAAATTTGAAGATTTTTTATTTATTTTTATAACTTCTTCTATATTTTCTAGTTATTTTCTAACGTGTATAGGAGAGAGACGGAGAGAGAGAGAGCTACCTGATATGGAGAGGGAGAGAGTACAATAGTTTTCACATTTTAGTAAGAGATTGTAGGAAGGCCAGAAATTTTAGAAAAAAAATTTATGTTTGAAATTTTAGGAGTTCTATGAAATAAGACAATAAACGTTTCGGGAGGACAGATATTCTGAGAGTTACCCATCTAAAATTTAGGATATAATCAGAAAATTATGTTTGAGATTTTAGGAATTCATGGAGATAAAACAGGTTGAAAATTTTTTTTATATACGGTGTCAACCTTATCCTATAGAAGTAAAGTGCACCTTAAAAACCCATTGGATATAGGCTTAGCTCTCAGAATATCCGTCCTCCTTAAAAGATTATTGTCTCACCTCAAAGAGCACCTAAAATTTCAAACATAAACTTTTTTCTAAATTTTTTGGCCATCCTACAATTTTTTACTAACACAACCTCATTTCGTATTTGAATTTTAATTTTTTCTAAAATTTCTGATCCATAATTGATTATCTCGATATAAATATGAAAAAAAAATAAAATTTTGATAGCATCTTACAACACATTATCTAGACCGTCCATTTTCAATATTTTTACATGTTTAAAGATCTACTTGATTTTAATTATTTTTTGAGTTTAAAATTTTATAATTAAATATGAAAATAGATTTTGAGATAATCCTAAAATTTTTTTATTTATACTAACATTACATATTATTATAAAATTTAAAGGTGCGTTTTAATTGGATTGTTTAAAGTTGCAACCTTATATATTTAACATAATATTTAAATATATATATTTTTATTTTTAGGTCAGGTCCGATCGGGTCGGGCACAATCCCATAAATATTTTTCAAAAGTCTAGATCCGGCTGGTCCTATCTCTCTCACATTATTAAAACTCGCTAACTTGCCACTTCTTCATTCGTTGCTCACTGTTAAACATGGCACTTTCGAAACTGTGTGCGATATAAACAGCGTGCAGTTACCCCAAAAACAAGGTCAAGTTATCTCGAAAATTGAGAAGAAGGCGTAGTGTTTTGCCATATAAAAAAGGGCAAAGGGGACACCAGTAGGAGCTCCAGTTGTTGACAACAAAATTTTTTGATCTCTGTTCCCCTCTGTTACTCATACTGATGGATAGTCTTCCAAAAGCTGATAGAATCAGCTTTCTACCAGACTGTATCTTAGAATCCATTGTCTCTCTCTTGCACATAAGAGAAGCAGGCAGGACTTGTATTTTGTCTAGGAGATGGAGGTATGTATGGGCTTCTGCGCTCCCTCATTGAACATCACGGATGACACCGGCAACATCAACTTAGATTTAAACTGGTCTTTTATTGTTGAGCAAGCCCCTTCTCTCCACAGCGGCCCCATTCTCTATTGTACACACGAGCAGGTCAATGTGATTTGGATCAATGGATACCTTTGTTAACAAGAACAGGCCTGTAAAACTCGAACTGAACTTCTCTCGTGAGGTGAGGTGCAAGAAGAAGTGAATGGCATTATTTTGATGAGTTATAGAATGCACACTTCTCTATTTTCTTGTAGCTCTTTGATGGCTTTGGACTTGAGTTTTTACTCACTCAATCCCTCTTGCGATTACAAGGGCATACCATCTCTCAAGAATCTCACTCTAGCTTCGGTGAGGCTCAATGTTAGCATATTGGAGTCTCTAGTTTCAGGGAGTGGGCGGTTGAAGAAATTACAACTATTTGACTGTGATGGCCTTTACCATCTCAAAATTCATGCCTCCAGCCTTTCATTTTTATATGTACAAGGCAAATTTAATGCCATAAATTTGAGTAAAAGTTCCAACTTGAAGGTGTTTGTCGTAGCTCATCCCAAAAGGGATAATGCCTTTGCTACCATGATTAGCAACGATCTGGAGGGTCTCCTTGGATTAGAGGTGCTTTTCATACATGATTCTTTTATGCAGGTAAGAGTTGCTTTTCATTCACTATTCTTTTATGCAGGTAAGAGTTGCTTCCAGTATTGTTCTAATGTATATTGATGGATTTATTTGGTGGGATTTTTTTTAACACTATCAGTTCTATAGAGATAATTGTACCTGCGTTCCATGAACTTGTGGCAGTATTTTTTCAGAGGAGTTGTTCCTGAGAGACTCCCTACCACTTACAATTATCTCAGGCTTTTAGTTCTGAGTTTAAATACAAGCAAGATAATGGAGGTTAAGGGCTTTGCTTGTCTTCTGAGAAGTTTCGCATACTTGAATATCTGACCATTCAGGTATGCTTGATGATAAGATCTCATTTAGCTTATACTTTCACTTATATTTTTCATACGTTACTTGGTGCCTTTATATTTCTTGATTTATTTTTTGGTTTTATTTTTTGAAGGCTTCTCACCATGGTGCCTTTATATTTCTTGATTTCTTTTGATTTCTTTTTTGGTTTCATTTTTTGAAGTCTTCACAGCTTGAAAGCCAAAGTGATGGATGCTTTTGGGAAAACATGAATTGTCAATCTGGATCTTGGTTGGGGTTCCTCAGAAGAGTGTACATAATTCTGGGAGAGATTCGGTTAGAAGATATGGAGTTAATTAAGTTCTTGCTGTTGAACACCAAAGTGCTGGATGAATTCTTCATTGAGATCATTGAGACTAGCAAAGGCATGGATCAAGCCAAACAATTAAGCCTCGAAAACCAGTTGCATTCGCTTCCGAAAGCTTCTTCTCGTGCCAAGATCATATTCAAAAATTCCAGCTAAGACTTGCAAATTTTCAAAACCAAATCTCATGTTTGGTTGGTGTTTTGAGGAAGAATGCTTATTGTCTATCATCAATATATTTTGAAAGAATGATTATCATATTGTTTTCAGCAATTTGAAATCATTGGCTATATTTTGTAGCTGAAAGGAATTATTGGGGGACAGCATTAGTTAGCCACAAGGGTTCAAAGCATTTTATAATGTTGCTTTTGTGTTCTCAGCAATTTGAGATATGCTCTTCTATTTTAAAACATGTTATAACAACACACATATAATGCTACCGACCATTATGCTGCCATCTTTCAAACATTGTTGTTGTATTTTGATTATTTTGTCCAGAAACAGAAAATAGCCTGCAAGTTTAGGATTGCACTCATTGCCAAGGATCATGCAACTTTTGGACAATTATGCAACTCTCTTGAAGTCATTGAATCTTTATAATTAAGAAATAGCTTCAAAACCACAGCAATAACTGCTTACGGCGGAAACTAGAAGAAACTGTTTATGGCCGAAACTAGATGGAAACAGATGGGTCCAATGTTACATTTTTTGTTTTGTAGAATAGTTGTGTATTTCAAAATAGGAAAACCTTTATATAAGGTTGCAACTTTAAAATATCGCACCTCAAAATGCTGTAATAAAAAGTTGTTTGGATGTTGGAAAACTCTCTAATTTATCATCTGGACATCGAGATGTATGAATATGATAAGTATTAAAGATTTTGAGTCTGCGAAATAGAGTATCTTGCAATGTATAATCTAAGACCGTGCATTTTCAAGATTTTCATGTGTTTATAGATCGACTTGATTTGAACTATTTTTAAAATTTTATAATTAGAGATGAAAATAGATTCTCAAGCCATCCTAAGAATTTTTTATATCAAAATTACATTTATGATAAAATTTAGAGGTGCACCTTAATTGGATTGTTTAAGGTTGCAACCTTATGCAAATCTCACCCTTCAAAATAACATAGTGTTTTGTCTATTTATCCTGAGCTTTATTTTGTAAAGAAATATATGTGTGAGTTTTTAGTCACACATTGAAGATGAGAGTGTAGACTGAGTGGTATTTAAGTGATTGAAGATGAGAGTGTGGACTGAGTGGTATTTAAGTGATTGAAGATGAGAGTGTGGACTGAGTGGTATTTAAGTGATTGAAGATGAGAGTGTGGACTGAGTGGTATTTAAGTGTTGGAACAAAGTTGAGAGTAATGGTGCAAGTACTGAGCACATGAAGCATGCGATACGCATCCTGTGAGAGGGTGGAAGGGCCTGTGAGAGGGTGGAAGGGCGCTATAGTGTGTACTTTGCAGACGTCAAATTTAATTTAAAGGTGGTGTATGTAACAATCGAATTTAAGGGTTGTGTATGTAACAAACGGTTGATTGTTGGTGAGATCACAACCATCGAATTTAAGGGTGGTGTATATGACTGTTGGTGGAAAATGTAACTCATCCCTCTCTATCTCTACACATTTTTCTCTCTTTATCTTTGTAAAATACAAGACTCTCGTGATTTACATAATAAGCTATTGGTTCCGAATACATAGAACCTAGAAGTGCATAATAAACCCTTCTGTTTTTCTGTATCCCGGTTCGTAGAACTTAGAAGTGCACAAGATAACCTTTTGTTTTTCTGAAATCAATCAATCTCTCTCTCTCTCTCTCTCTCTCTCCAAGAAGCTTTAAATGGTTGATTAACTAATTAGAGTCCAGTAAGCAATTTTTTCTACATTTGAGAAGGCAAGTTTTGTTAACATTGTTAGGAATGTAGGAATATTCTAGAGGGTGAATTCAGGATATATACAACGAGTTCATCACAACAATTAGTCCTTAAGACCAAGCTCTAGTCACCAAGCTCTATGAATGACTCAGAACAGAGACACAATGTTCACGAATGAATCAGAACGTTAGAGAAATTAGATGATCATGATCTAAATATCCAAATATACGACAAGAATTTGTAAAACCATTCAAGACCAAATCAAGCCAAGGCTTAAAGCCCATTCAATGTCAAATCAAGCCAAGGATTGTAATAACTAAGTTGCAGTAGAGTAGGAGATGATTCTCTCCATTGATTCACGAGAGCCTTGGCCAAGGAATTCAGAGTGGACACTTTGAGTTTGAGCATATGGTTATTAATTGACATTAGAAGCCAACATCAATGACATTAGAAGTCCCACTGGATAGTTACATCATCCATTCAAACTCGGATATAGATATTGATGCTTGAGGACCACCTTCACCCGGGGAGACCCTCTAGGGATCGAAGCTAACCGGTTTAGGATATTCTGTGAAGAATATTCCTCAAATCCAACCACAAACGTATGATGTTGGATAGCAAGAACCCAATCAATTGCATGTCGTGCTCGAGGCCCACTAAATATTTGGTTTCTTTTAGTTGGAACTTTCATCCAAATTAATGTCACTAGAAAAAGGGTAAGTAATTAAAGTCACTAAATCCACTGCTAAGATGAAAAACTAAAAGACTTGGGGAATGAATTTTGATATGGTAGAGGCCGTCGCAATCTTCTACTTTGAGGTACTCCAATCGCGGGCTACGGGAAACTATGATCTCGAGTGCGCCATCATCACGTGACACATTTTGCAGAGAGGGGAACTTGAGAGATTGGAACCCGATGAAATCAGTAGGGGGTTCAAGGATGCAAGAATGCAAGTTGAGCAATGCCAGAGAGTTGCATGAAAACAAGCAAGGGGAAATTTTGTATTGATGAAGCTGATCGAAGTTGATGCTAAATTCTTGAAGGCCCCCTCTACTCTCTCTCTCTCTCTCTCACCCTCTCTCTCCCCATTTAATTTATAGTTGGATCTCAGCTGATTCTTTCATGACTTCTTCTGATGTTCCCTTGTTTATGAGCAGGAATATGTTGTATTAATTTATTGGTTACAAAAAACCTCTCTTTTTATTTTGCCCCAATTTCCTTGACCATTATGTCATGCCATGAAAAGCCCGTATCTTAGTCTCAGGTTTTCCTTTTTCTTTTTCTTTTTTTCATTTTCTCTCACATTTCCAATTGTATGTAATTTTTGGATTTCTCATTTTTTTTGATATGGTCAACTATGCTTCTTCATACCTATCAGATATTCTTTATGTTGCCTTTTTCATGATAGGAATCATATCCGTTAATTATTATGTCATGGATGGATCTAATGATTAGCATTGTTTTATAGAATCTGGTATATGATCAATGTGCACCTTAAGAGAGGATCTTATCAAAGATGAAGCCAATAGATTAAAGAAACATAGGTTGAAATTTGAGATCCTATGAGTGTTACATGGTCGTGCACATCAGTGTTAGTGTCCATCAACTGTTATAGATGTATAATTCTTCGACCTGATAAATCGATACTCATTGATAAGTCTGTTCAATTGTTTTTATAAATAACATTTTATGTTTTACTAGTATATATGATAATTTGCTATATCATTCGCATGTGAAGCTGGTGGGAAGGTAGTAGAGCTCACAATAGCAGTCCAATATTGCCTGAGTTAGGTGGTAGAGCTCACAATAGTAGTCCAATAATGCCTGAGTTTGAACCCTATGGAGTGTTGACCCTTGTAAACATGCTGCACCATCATAGATTGGAGCCTTGGTGTAAATCTGGAACCCAGTGTCATCGTCAAAGCCCATCTCTGTCCCACCCCATCTCTGTATTTGAGAGAAAATTTATTAAGGGGCTGTGTCATTCATGCATTTATGTAACCAATTTTTGTCATGGATCATATATATACTGTCACACTTGATCCTTACTTTTTCTATGTATTTTGTTTTTTGGCATGCCTTCTTTCTAAACAGGGTAACTTATGTCTCTTCTTGGACATTTAAATGACTACCTCGTAACAAAAGGAAATTTGAGATTAAGATATCGATTTTCTCTTTTCATGCTGCCATTTTTCTAATTTAGTATTTTTTAGTGGTAATATTTAACAAGTTTTGCTTTCGTGGTCTGAGTCCTATCTCTCTCTCTCTGTCTCTTGTAACTCTAACTATACTGATAACATGCAACTGACCATTTTTATGAATCATGTTCAATGGTCTTCTTTTCATGGTGTTCCTAGGGAACATTTTTATGAGTGTTTTCTTGATTGCTAGTTTTTTTGAGTTTGGACACATCTTCTAATGCTCTGGTTAGATTTTTAGATTGCCAATATGTGGCCTAACTATGAAATTATGCAGGTGAACGTTCCGAAGACTAAGAAGACCTACTGCAAGAACAAGAAATGTAAAAAACATACCTTACATAAGGTTACACAATCCAAGAAAGGCAAGGACAGCCTTGCTGCTCAAGGGAAAAGGCGTTATGATCGGAAGCAATCTGGTTATGGAGGTCAGAATAAGCCAGTTTTCCACAAGAAGGTAATTTCAAAATGGCTATGGAAATTCTTTGTCCTGGTTTCATATGTGTGAGTTTAGCTTTTGGGGTGCATTTTTTGTGACATACTATTGTCACCTTTCTCAGGCTAAAACAACTAAGAAGATTGTGCTTAGGCTGCAATGTCAGAGTTGCAAACATGTTTCTCGACACCCAATCAAGGTGAGCCTATTGAAGGTTACTACGAAAGAAAGACCTATGTGATCTTTCTCAAGGGAATATAATTTTTTTTTTTTTAATGATAATAATTACCCATTTTTATTTTGGTAAAAATATCACTATATGGTCCTTTTACAATAAATAAATATTTCAAAATAAAACAGGACAACAATAAAAATAAAACTCAACCACTTGACACCATTTTTATAACTAAATACTATGCTTGAAAATATAAAATAAAAGAGCAAGAAAGTAAAAGAGAAGATGCCGGAGATTACCTCAATCGGGCTTATTACACTTCATTACGTGTCACTACATCCAATGTCGCGGGATCAGCAGTCTAGCTTCAATCTCGAACTGAGAAAACTAATTTCGGTCAAACTAGGTAACCACCCTTAAATCTCTACAAAACCCTAACTCCAAAATAATTAGGCTAAAAGCCTAATTTTTCTAACCCATCTTTAGGTCAAGAGAGAAAGAAAGGAGACCTAGGGTTGGGGTGTGCCCCCTATGGGTCCTAGGAGAGAGAGAGAGGTTATGGGAGAGAGAGAGGTGTGTAGAGATGGAGGGAGAGCACCCTTATTTATAGTGAAATTTAAAGAGAGAGAGGTGTGTAGAGATGGAGGGAGAGCACCCCTATTTATATTGAAATTTGGATCGACGGTTTCTTAAGAGTTTCTCATAGTTTCCCTCTTTCTTGAGATTGAATATGGATCGTTGATCAAAGTGACTTGTGGGGTGAGAGATCTGAGCCATCTATTCCATAAATGGACCATCAACATTATGGAAGGTGTATGAACCATTATCAGCCTTTCCTTAAACCATTTTTTATATTTAAATAAATTACATCTATTAAAAATATCATGCATTCTATAAAATTGTATTATCCATCTCATATATTCCATAAGAATATATCAAGAAATATCAAGTTAATATTTACTATCTTAAATAGATAAGATATGATCATATTTACTATATTACAAATTGACCTATATTACAAATTGACCACATAAGATACACATTCCATATTTAAATAACTTGAACACAAAGCTATCAAAAGGAATCCAAAGGGGTGGGGCGTGCTACCCCTATGTGGCACATGTGGGCCCCACCCACATGCCACATGGTGGGCCCCACCCACATGCCACACGGTGGGGCCCATGTGCACTATGGGCCCCCATGGAATTTTATAAAAAACAATTTAATATATATTTGAATGTTTTATAACTTTGTAAAATCAATAATTATATTTTTATAAGTCCAAAAATCATAAATAAAATATTGAGAGATTCATAAAAATTCAAATAATAAAAATAAAATTATTTCAATAATAAAATGAACACAATTAAGTTAATATGATGGGAAAATGATCTATATGGTTTTAAGAATTCAATATGTAATTATGGGGTACTCCACCTTCAACTGTGGACTACAGACCACACTTGTTTTATCGAACCGACCAAATGTTTTCCATGACCCATAGCCCAAGCAGGGGTTCACTAGTGGGTCACCAAAGTCTGGCCAATAAGTCAATTGGTCGTAATCCCAGTCTGTGGATTACAGGTTGTCCCCTAAAGATGAGTCAAGATCACCACGACCTGACGTGACCATAGCTCTATGGTGCATAGGGGTATCTCTTGCACATGCATACGCTTCACTCAAAAGGTGGATAACTTACTTTTTCGAAAGATCTATCGATATACATGCCGTATGATGGATCATGGATGAGGTTTTGGCCCCCGTCTCTGTAGGCCTACCATCACACACAATAGTCACACAGTCCCTCGACTCACTCATTTAAGTATAAGCTCCGATTTCATCAAGGGCTAACCCAAAAACCCTTCTCGGTTTAATCTTTATGCCCAAGTACCTTGAGTTTTCCAACTGACTGGCCTAAATCGTCAAGCACAGTTCGGTATCAGCAAACGTCATTTGCTTAGTATGGTTCTCAAGGGACCACACTCCCACTGAGTTATGTTCCACTATAATAAATTTTTTTCATTACACACTCATGAGGCCTTTAAAGGCCACATAAACCCAACATCTCATACTTGGCCATACATTATCTCTTCCTCACATTCTTTTATCCCCATCTCTCTCACATGTCTTACAAAAACATTAGGGACAACTCTCTTAGTCAGAGGGTCTGCAATCATCAAATTTATAGATGTATAGCTGATCTCGATCTCTTTCAATCGCACATCATTTCTCAAGTGATAGAAGTATGACTTGATATGCTTAGAATTCTTGTGAAATCGAGGCTCCTTAGAGACACAAATAGCCGCCGTATTGTCACAGAAAATTCGCACGACCTCACAACATATAGAATGTAAAATTAAGTTGATTAAGAATCTTCTTAATCCACACGACCTCCTTGGCTGCTAGACAGCATGCCACATACTCGGATTCCATAGTGGACAAAGCCACAATATCTTGTTT
>NW_006499824.1:1341003-1360147 GCF_000471905.2 Amborella trichopoda
AGTGATATGTTGAGTACATGATATTGCTGCTTTCGAATGTTTAAAGAGATTTAGAAATAATTTAAGTATGCAAGTGGACTCATCCGGTTCGCCGGTGAGGTATAAGTGGACCTATATGGGACGCCGGAAGGGATTAAGTGGACTCATCCGGTACGCCGGTGAGGTATAAGTGGACCTGCAGGGATTAAGTGGACCTATCTGGGATGCCGATAGGGATTAAGTGGACCCATCAGGACGCTGATGGGGTATATAGGTGACCTACTTGGGACGCCAGTAGGGTATTTTGTGAAATCCTTTGAATTTTGTACTGCCGTTAAAAGTGTTATAAGCATTTCAATTACTCGGATTATACTTAAATTATGCATTTATTGAAAGTGAAACTGTTGATGCATTTCTGTTAATAGATCTCATTTTGGAAAAAATTGATATCTTTCAATCATGATTATTTTTAGGATTATGATGATCACTTACTGAGTAGCCAAACTCATCAAACTATGGTAAACATTTTTTTCAGGATAACTACGGATTCATTTTGAGTGCTAGTCAAGATCAACCTTGGAAGATACTGTTGTTGTGCTAGCTTTCTTTATTTACTATGTAAGACCTCGCCACTGTAAATCTGTCCTATCAATAGATGTATATATGTTTTGTCCATCACATCTCAGGAGTAATAGTACTGTAAATTCTTGGGGTGTGACAATTACAAATTGACCATATAAGATACACTTTCCATATTTAAATAATTTGAAGGCAAAGCTATCAAAAGGAATCCAAAGGAGTGGGGCGTGCTATCCCTATGTGGCACATGTGTGCCTCACCCACATGCCACATGGTAGGCCCATGTGCACTATGGGCCCCCATGAAATGTTATAAAAAATAATTTAATATATATTTGAATGTTTTATAATTTTGTAAAATCAATAATTGTATTTTTATAAGTCCAAAAATCATAAATAAAATATTGTGAGATTTATAAAAATTCAAATAATAAAACTAAAATTATTTCAATAATAAAATGAACACAATTAAATTAATATGATGGGAAAATGATCTATATAGTTTTAGGAATTCAATCTGTAATTATGGGGTACTCTACCTTCAACTGTGGACTATAGACCATACTTGTTTTATCAAACCGACTCAGTATTTTCCATGACCCACAGTCCAAGTAGGGGCTCACTAGCGCGTCACCAAAGTCTGATCGATAAGTCAAGGGGTCGTAATCCCAGTTTGTGGATTATAAGTCCTCCCCTAGAGACGAGTTAAGGTCACCACGACCTGATGCGACCATAGCTCTATAGTGCATGGGAGTATCTCTCGCACATTCATACGCTTCACCCAAAAGATGGATAACTTGCTTTCCCAAACGATCTATCGATATGCATGCCATGTGATGGATCAGGGATGAGGTTTAGGCCCCCGTAGGCCTACCATCACACATAAGGGTCACACAATCCCTCGGCTCACTCATCTAAGCATAAGCTACAGCCTCAACCTTCGCGGTTTATTTTTTATGCCCAGGTACATTGGATTTTTCAACCGACTAGCCTAAATCGTCAAGTACAGTCCGGTATCAGTAAACATCATTTATTTAGTATGGTCTTCAAGGGATCACACTCTCACTTAATTTATGTTCCACTATAATAAATATTTTTCATTAACCACTCATTAGGCCTTTAAAGCCCACATAAACCAAACACACTGGTGAATATTGAATAATTACTATAGTTTCATTCTTTGTTCGGTGCTTTATTCGCTAATTTGAGAACTGGTTTTGTAGGGGTGCAAGCACTTTGAGATCGGTGGCGACAAGAAGGGAAGGGAACCTCACTATTCTAGTTTAGGATATTTGTCCTGGCAAGTTTGAGGCGGTCTTATTGATATGAAGTAAACCTTTTTTTGTTAGTTTTGTTGAACTTCCTGTTGCTTTTGAAGTAGTTTCTCTCTCATTCAGAGAAGTCTCTTGGAAGATGTATCTCATTTTCGGTTTTCATTTGAAGTGGTCTCTTTGGAAAATGATGTTCAATTTTATAGAAGTGACCGTAGAAATTAAAAAAATATGAGCAACTTTAATACTTGATGGTAGGGTTGTGCATGGCAAGGAGTTTAACTTCTCTCCAAAAAAACATAGGGAATTATAAGTATACATAGCTAAAAAATATCTCCCTCTCTCTCATATTCATATGTCGAATATGTCGGTTGAGCTAATGAGGGGCTTTAAGAAGGAAATATGGTAATATATAGTAAGTCCCTCTTTCTCCAATATTCTTGTCTATTATTTTGTTAATAATTGTGTATGCCAACCCTGATAGCTCCTCCTTATTATATATTTATAAAATATATTTAAAGATATACATTCTTTGATTTTTGGGTCGGGTTTGGTTAGGGTTCGGTCCGGGTCCCTTATAAACATTTTGGGTCAAGATCAAGGTATGGGGACTCTAGACCTGATCGGGTCCAAGTCCTATGTTTTGGGTCTAGGTCTAGGTTTAGCTACCCCCAGATCCGATCTGACCCGAACCATTGCCACCCCTAACCATGGGGAGAGGCCCTAAGAAGGCTAGCTTCAACACTCTGCCCTTGTTGGGTTTCACTGTTTTCACCTTCAATTTATCCAACACTTTGGCAATGCTACCAATTATGAGAACCACTGCAGGAAAAATCAGACGGTTTACATCGTAACCGCGTGGTTAGATCGGAATTGGCCATTGCTTGGTTCTGGCTATGGCCGGTTTTAGTGAACCGGTTGGGTGTTTTAAAAAAATTCATCAAAATTTATATAAATCCAAAAAAATAAGGAATTTTTATTTATAATACATTTTTTAATGGTTTTCATCATTTTGTCAAAGTTTGGAAATTGTTTTGGCCATTAATATTTAGTTTTACATTTTCTCACTGTTTTTTGAAAATTTTCTAAAATAGCCTTAAGCACAAATCGATTATTTAAAATTCACATTTTTAATTAATTTTCAATTTCATTTGCATGTGCTTTGTTTAATCATGTTGTATATATATATATATATATTAATTTTTTATTTTTTTAACAGTTTTTTGACTGCCTGTGACTTGCTTGGCTAGGCAAGTTGACCTGCTTTTGGCCCCATGTCCGGTTAACCATTCCGGTTCAATTTTTCATACACAGATGAAAACTATTATTTAACTTCATCTAGCCATGATCGATTTCACTTTTTGCCATGAAGCTTTAAGAATGAAAATGAAAAAGGAAGAAACTGAATAAAATATGGAAAAGTATATGATAAGATTATTTACTTTTGTTTCATGGTAGTCACAATTAATCTTGACCTAGATGTAAAAATTGTATGGTGGCATTTATTCCATTGACCAAGTTCAAACTTCAACAATGATTTTCTCGATCTTTATACCACATCCAAGCAATCTGATTTCACATCAGATAGATATAAGTACGCGTGACCTCTTTGTGTTAAAGGTAATTGGCATCATTGTATACAATCCCATAAAATACAACCAAAAGTGATGTAATATACATTTGTATCGGGCCAAGGCTCTAAACAATCAATTAAAGCCGATCTTCAAATAGTATCGAGAAATATGATTTTCAATACTGGAAATCTTTGTGAGAGCCATAAAATATATTTTCATCTTGAATTATAAAATTTAAAGCTTAAAAAATAGTGTAGATCGAGCAAATATATGAAAACTTGAAAATATTGAAAATTGATAGTCCAAAAATGCGTTACCCGTAAAATATATTTTCATCTTGAATTATGAAATTTAAAGCTTCAAAAATAGTGTAGATCGAGCAAATCTATGAAAACTTGAAAATATTAAAAATTGATGGTCCAAAAATGTGTTACTAGATGCACTGTCTTCAAAAATTTTTTCTCATGTCTATGTATCTTGATGTGGAGATGATCAAATTAAGGATATTTGGGCATAGAAAAAACCTCTTCTACTGAAATTTTTGACGTGGGCTCTAATTTTGATTGTTTAGAGCCTCAGCTCCATGCAAACTTTTCCCTATTAGAAAATGTGCTTCTTGCTCATTTAAATTAATGTTAAGAATGTGTTGAATTAGATATGGAATAATTAATATCAATTAGGTATTGTATACTACGAGACCATTTATCTTATCAAGTTAGGATCTTATAAAACTCTCCCCCACCCATGTATGTAGGATCTCAAAGGATTATCATTAAAGTTGGTATGGATATTTAGAAAAGTTATCACATGGGTGTGGGACTTGATTTTTCTAGAGATTTATGTCAAATTTAATAATGATCTTTTGGGGTCCTATATACATGGGTGAGGGAGGATTCTATATGATTATTTATCTTATCTTTATTACAAAGAAGTCATAATTACTCATTTATATTAGATGCCAAATTGGATGGCTTGGGGTGCATCACAAAGTACGATTAAATTTTTTTTTTTTAACTTTGAATTTAGTCAGTGATACGTTCACAACTACCCAATTTGAAATCTGATGGACATCAATGATTATGAACTCCTCATATAAAAAGTAAATAGTCTCTATGTATACTTTTTTCTAAATTAGATTTAGTAGGTAGGCGATCGGGGCTTTCCCAGAATCACCCAATGTCATAACTCGTTGTTTGTTTTTTTTTCAACTTTTTATCAATTCAACCACAAATCTGATTCATAAAATATTTTGGTGATCCAAACCCTGACTCCATGTTCAAAACCCGTGCTTTAACTAACTGGGATTCTTTGCTACGAGCCTATTTACCTTTAGTATAAGGTCACAAATACCTCCAGCCATCCGATTTTAAATTGAATTATTTATTTTTTTTTATTTTTTTGAACCTAATCAACGATACACACTCTATTTAAAATCCAATGGATAAAAAAAATTGCAACCTACTTTAATCGATCTCTTTGTATGAGATTTTGGGCGTTCATAGTTTGGCGAAATCATTGTTATCAGCTCATTATCATGGCTGAGAAAAGGGAATGCTTTGGCTTATAGTTAACCCGTGGAAAAACAAAAGGAAACACTTTGGCTCTTCAGCAGATTACGGTAAATCTTTGGGCAAACTTTTTAAAATACAAGAATTTAACAAAATATGTAAAGGTAGGGAGTTTGTTTTAGACATAATAATTATTTATAGAGCCAAGACTTTAAAAAATCAAAGTAAAACACACCTTCAAATAGTGTAGAGAAATGTGATTTCAATACTTGAAATTTTTGTAATAGCCTTAAAATATATTTTTATCTTTAATTATAAAATTTAAAGTAAAAAAATAGTGTGGATCAAGCAGATCTATGAAAACTTGAAAATCTTGAAAATTGACTTTCAAAAAATGCATTACAAGATGTACTACTTCCAAAACTTGTAATCTATTTTTTTCTTATGTTCAAGCATATTAATGCAGAGAAGATCAATTTAAAGATATTTGAGCATTAAAACAACCTTTTCTAGTAAAAATTTTGAGGTGGGCTCTAATTTGATTGTTTAGAGTCTCAACTCTCTAAAATTTATTTCCTAATATAATAGATAAAGTTTCCCAAAATTTGAAGATTTTGGACTTATTTTTATAACTTCTTCCATGTTTTATAGTTATTTTCTAACGTGTATGGGAAAGACACGTAGAGAGAGCTACCTGATATGGAGAGGGAGAGGGAGAGAGTTCCTAATATTATGCAGAGGATAGAGATTGAGAGAGTACGACAGTTTTCACATTTTTAGTAAGACATGTAGGATAGCCAGAAATTTTAGCAAAAAATTTATGTTTGAAATTTTTGGAGTTAAGAGATAAGACAATAATCTAATCAGGAGGACAGATATTATGAGAGTTAAGCCTATCCAAAATTTGGGATATAATCAGAAAATTATGTTTGAGAGTTTAGGAATCCTTGGAGATAAAACACGTTGAAAAAAATTTCATATAAGGTGTTAACCTTATCCTATAGAAGTAAGGTGCACCTTAAAAACCCATTGAAAAAAATTTATCCTTATGTTTGAAAACCTTCCAATTGATTGTTTAGAGCCTAGGCTCTATACAAACCGCACCCTTGATCCTAATGTTTAGATAAAAACACTTTGAGAATAAACAGCTTGCAGATCCACAAAATAGTGGGTCAAGTTTATCTCGAAAATTAGCGTCCTTTTCGGAGAAGGGAAAGATGTATTGCAGAAGGCGTAGTGTTTTGCTATGTAAAAGAAGAAAAGGAGAAAGCAGAAGGAGCTCCAGTTTTTGACAACAAAATTTTTTGATCTCTTTACTCATGCTGATGGGTAGTCTTCCAGAAGCTGATAGAATCAGCTCTCTACCAGACTGCATCCTAGAATCCATTGTCTCCCTCTTGCCCATAAGAGAAGCAGGCAGGACTTGTATTTTTTCTAAGAGATGGAGGTACGTATGGGCTTCTGCTCCCTCATTGAACATGACAGATGATACTGGCAAAATCAAGTTCTCCAAAGATTTAAACTGGTCTTTTATCGGTGAGCAAGCCCTTTCTCTCCACAACGGCCCCATTCTAGATTTTCAATTGTACACACGAGCAGGTCAATGTGATTTGGATCAATGGATACCTTTGTTAACAAGAAAAGGCCTGCAAAAACTCAAACTGAACTTCCATCGTGAGTTGAAAAAAGGAGTGAATGGCATTATTTTGATGAGTTATAGAATGCACACTTCTCTATTTTCTTGTAGCTCTTTGGTGTCTTTGGACTTGACATTTTGCTCACTCAATCCCTCTTGCGATTACAAGGGCTTACCATCTCTCAAGAATCTCACTCTAGCTGTGGTGAGGCTCAATGATAGCATATTGGAGTCTCTAGTTTCAGGGAGTGGGCGGTTGGAGAAATTACGACTATTGGGTTGTGATGGCCTTTCCCATCTCAAAATTCATGCCTCCAACCTTTTATTTTTAGATGTAGAATGCAAATTTAATGCCATAAATTTGAGTAAAAGTTCCAACTTGAAGCAGATTATCTTATTTCAATGCGAACGGGATAATGCCTTTGCTTCCATGTCTAGCAAAGTTCTGGAGGGTCTCCCCCTTGGATTAATGGTGCTTTTCTCTCATGATTCTTTTATGCAGGTAAGAGCTCTCAGTATTGTTCTAATGTATATTGATGGCTTTATTTGTTGAGATTTTTTTTAACACAATCAGTTCTGTACCTGCGTTCCATGAACTTGTCACAGTATTTTTTTGGAGCAGATGTTCCTGTGAGACTCTCTACCACTTACAATAATCTCAGGTATTTTTCTCTGAGTTTAAATACAAGCAAGATAATGGAGGTTAAGGGCTTTGTTTGTCTTCTGAGAAGTTTCCCATACTTGGAATATCTCGCAATTCAGGTATGCTTGATCATAAGCTTATACTTTCACTTATATTTTCATACATTTCTTTTTTGGTTTTTTTTGTAGGTTTCTTACCATAGACAGCTTTACGTGGTGCCTTTATATTTCCTGATTTCTTTTTTGGTTTTTTTTTTGTAGGTTTCTTACCATAGACAGCTTGAAAGCCAAAGTGATCGATGCTTTTGGGAAACCATGATTTGTCAATCTGGATCATGGTTGAGTCACCTTAGAGGAGTGCAAATAACGCTGGGAGAGATTCGGTCAGAAGATATGGAATTAATTAAGTTCTTGCTATTGAGCACCACAGTGCTGTATAAATTCTTCATCGAGACAAGCAAAGGCATGGATCAAGCCAAACAATTAAGCCTCGAAAAGCAGTTGCTCTCGCTTCCGAAAGCTTCTTCTCGTGCCAAGATCATATTAAAAAACTCCAGTTAAGACTTGCAACTTTTCGAAACCAAATCTCTTATTTGGTTAGTGTTTGGGGAAGAATGCTTATTGTCTATAATCAATACATTTTGAAAGAATGATTATCATATTGACTGAGGAAGAATGCTCATTGTCTATCATCAATACATTTTGAAAGAATGATTATCATATTGACGGATAAAGTTTTCAGCAATTTGAAATTTGAATGATTCTCATATTGACTGATAAAGTTTTCAGCAATTTTAAATTTGTGCGCTTCTTCTATATTTTGAAGCAGAAGGAATTATATTATTGGGGGACAACATTAGTTAGTCACAAGGGTTCAAAACATTTTATAATGTTGCTTTGCTGTACCCAGCAATTTGATATATGCTCTTCTATTTTAAAACATGTTATAACAACACACATATAATGCTACTGACCATTATACTGCTATCTTTTAAACATTGTTATTGTATTTTGACTATTATATTTTGTCCAGAAACAAAAAATAGCCTGCAAGTTTAGGATTGCACTCATTGAGAAGGATCCTGCAACTTTTGGACAATTATGCAACTGTTTCAAAACCATAGCAATAACTGCTTACAGCGGAAACTAGATGAAAACAGATGGGTCAAATGTTATATTTTTGTTTTTGGACAATTATGCAACTGTTTTGAAGCCACTGAATCTTTATAATTAATGAATAGCTTCAAAACCATAGCAATAACTGCTTACGGCGGAAACTAGATGAAAGCAGATGGGTCAAATGTATATTTTTCGAAATAGGAAAACCTTTATATAAGGTTGCAACTTTAGAATGTAGAATTAAAGGAGCACCTCAAAATTCAGTCATAAAAGGTTGGTTGGATGTTGGAAAGCCCTCTAATTTATCATCTGGACATCAAGATGTAATATGAAACGAAATAAAGATTTTGAGTAAGTGAAATAGTCTTGCAACACATAATCTAGACCGTACATTTTCAAGATTTTCATGTGTTTATAGATCTACTTGATTTGAACCATTTTTAGTGCACAAAATTTTATAATTAGTGATGAAAATAGATTCTCAAGCCATCCTAAGAATTTTTTATATCAAAATTACATTTATAATAAAATTTAGATGTGCACCTTAATTGGCTGCAACTTTATGCAAACTACTTAGTCATGCATTGAAGATGAGAGTGTGGACTGAGTAGTATTTAAGTGTGGCATTCTCATGTTTTATGTTCTTAGAACAAAGTTGAGAGTAAGATGAGAGTGTGGATTGTTGGTGAAAAATGTAACTCTCATCCCTCTATCTCTACACATTTTTCTCTCTTTTTCTCTCTAAAATTCAAGACTCTCATGATGTACAAATAGAGCCTTCTGGTTTGAATGCATAGAACTTAGAAGTGCACAAGAGAACCTTCTATTTTTCTCTATTCCGGTGTGTAGAACTTAGAAGTGTGCAAGAGAACCTTTTGTTTTTTTGTATCCTGAGGTCGACTGCCCTTTCTTGTTTACACATTTCATATTATCGAAGGGGATCAAATATTGTCTTGAGAAAACGTTGTGTATTTGAGAATAGTAAGGGAATTCAACTAATTTTGTTCTTGTTTTTTGCCCCTTTTTACCCAACCAATTTTCCAACATCAAATCCTGGTGAATTAATGAAAGAGCTTATTTCTAACAAGCAATGAGTGAGGTGACCATTAAGCACAAATCCACAAAAATACAAACAATAGCAAAATTCAGAAGTTAAATTTACTATTGATCTTTTGTCTGAAATCTCTCTTTCTCTCTCTCTCTCTTGTTACAAGAAGCTTTAAATGGTTGATTAACTAATTATAGTCCAGTAACTATTTTTTGCTACATTTAAGAGACAAATTTTGTTAACATTGTTAAAAATGTAAGAATATTCCAGCATTTTTAGAACCACACTACCGCTAGAGGGTGAATTCAGGCTAAATACACTGAGTTTGTCGCAATTATTCCTTGTGACCAAGCTCCAGTCACCAAGCTCTATGACCTTTGCCAAAAAACTCATTTGATTCCATAGCTATTCCTTGTGACCAAGCTCTAGTCACCAAGCTCTATGAGCTTCGCAAAAAAACTCATTTGACTCCATAGCACTCTCACACAGAACTGAGACACAGGAGATTAATAAATCAAGAAATTAGTAAAATTAGATGATCATGATCTAAATATTCAAATATACAACAAGAATTTGTAAAACCATTCAAGAACAAATCAAGCCAAGGCTTAAAAACCATTCAATGCCAAATCAAGCTAAGGCTTGTAATAATTACATTCCATTAGAGTAGGAGATGATTCACTCCATCAATTCACGAGTCGTGGACGAGGGATTCAGAGTGGACACTTTGAGTTTAATTATTATGATGATTAATTGACATTAGAGGTCAACAACACAAAAAAAAAAGAAAAAAAGTTTTTAGAAATCCCACTGGATCAGTTGGATCATCCATTCAACCTCGGAGATGGATATGGATGCTTGAGGACCACCTTTGCCCGGGGAGACCCTCTAGGGATCGAAACCAACTGGTTTAGGATCTTCCATGAAGAATATTTCTCAAATCCAACCATGAATGCATCCGACACTTTGATGTTGGATAGCAAGAACCCAATCAATGGCATGTCGTGCTCGATGCCTACAATATATTTTCTTTCTTCAAGTTGGAAAATGTCACTAAATGCACTACTAAGATGCAAAACTAGAAGATTTGGGGAATGAATTTTGATATGGTAGAGGCCATCACAATCTTCTACTTTGAGGTACTCCAATCGCGAGCTACGGAAAACTATGATCTCGAGTGCGTCATCACATTTTGCAGAGAGAGGAACTTGAGAGATTGGAAGCTGATGACACATTTTGTAGAGAGAGGAACTTGAGAGATTGGAACCCGATGAAATCAGTCGGGGGTTCAAGGATGCACGAATGCAAGTCGAGCGACACCAGAGAGTTGCATGAAAACAAACGAGGGGAAATTTTGTAACGGTGAAGCTGATTGAAGTTGATGCTAAATTTTTGTAATGGTGAAGCTGATCGAAGTTGATGCTAAATTCTTGAAGGTCCCCTCTACTTACGAGGAAACGTATCCAATGATCAAGATCACTATGACTGGCATGTTTGGATATATGAACAGCTTGAATGGCTTCATGATGGAGCAAAAGAGCTTGGTCGACTGTCACATGCCAACTGAATCTTATAGAGACAGGGCATTTATCTGGGTCCATGTTCAAGATAGGAACATATGCCCAAACATCTCTAAATCTCTTGGATAAAATTGAGGTTCTACCTAATTCTCTTATGGGTAAGTGAGATAATATTTGATAAAAGATGTCATTAGAGAAATAACTAAGTCTATTAACTCTTGGCATTTTGGTCCTGGCCATCGAAGAAGCCAAAGATTCTACTTTCAATAAATTTTACTCTCATTAGATGTTTAGGACCTCTCTATAAAAGAAACCTCCCTCTCAGAAAAACTAAAAGGTAACCTCTCTTTCTAAGGGTGAGCCCTTCCTTATTGTTTTATAGGTTGTTTACATGGTCTTATCTACCAATGTTAGAATCCTAGTTCAAATTGAGAACTAAAATCTTTCTATTTCCCTTATCTACTTCAATGTGGATAAGAAAAGTCCAAAAAAAGCGTTATCTAAGAGTATTTTTAGGACCTAAAATTTTTGGATAAGAAAAGTCCACAAAAACGTTATCTAAGAGTTTTTTTAAGACCTAAATTTTCTGGAAACTAAAATCTTTCATTGGAGTTTATCGCCTTGGCCAATAAGACTAAGGAATCTGTTGGGATCTAATTAATTTTTGCATTATCTTTTGGGAACCTAATATCAAGATCTTGATGTTTTATTAATTTTTGTTTTTTTACTATGGGAAATCCTTTTTGGTTCTATTAATTTTTCATAAAGAGGCCTATTAATTGAGGAAGGCGCTCATTTTAAGATAAGAATGTTGTTTGTGGATTTCTAGAAAATATCCCTTTCAATTAATAAATAACTAATTGGATCACGTAGGAATAAAATAAATAATCGTATAAATATACAATAGAGAGTACATAGAAATACTATAAACATAAATGCAAATATTCGCACAAACCCAACAAATATAAGCACATCAGTCTGTGGATGTGTATGGAAGTTAAATATAAGCACCACACTCTAGTTGTGAGATCCATTCAACGAAACTGCCTCTCTCACACAAACCCTGCAAAGATAAGCTCATCTTTCTCATAGAAGCCCCATGAACCACCTGTGACACTCACTAAACAATACCAAATCTCTCCCTCACAACCTATCAAACAAAAGCACCTCTCCCTCTCTCCCCAATGCCAATAAGCCCCACTACCACCCAACCCAACTCAACTCAACTCAACTCAGAGACATTATTTTTTAAAGTATAAAACTTTACACTTTAATTTATATAGTTCTTGCTAACAAAAAAAAAGAAACATATATATTTTCCTATGAGAAATAATCCTATAGGACTCTCTCCCACCCATGTGTGTAGCACTTTCAAAAGATCACCATTAAAGTTAGCACAAATCTCTAAAAAAGTCAAGTCTCATACCCATGTAATAATTTTTCTACAGATCCGTGTTAACTTTAATAGTAATCCTATGAGGTCCTACACACATGGATGTGAGAGAGTCCTATCCAATCATTACTCTTTTCTTCCCTATTTATTAAAGTTAAGAATTTTCAAGTATTTTGTAATAAAAATTAGTCAAAAATGTGCTAGAGAGCAAAAATCCATAAATTTTAAATTGAAAATATTGGAAATTTTTTTTTCTGCATTGAAATATTTTAATTTGGAAAAATTAAAATATAAAAGTAATAAATATAAGAGAGCATATACACATAAAGAAAGTTATTTAAAAATAAAAAATTGTTATAAAAAATAAATACACCTATAAAAAAATAAAGTAACAACCATTATTCACAAAATAATATTATTTATACTGTTACTAATAATTTCTTTTAATATATAGGACTCTCACATGTGTTTAACATCATTAAGCATCAACTGCAAGCGGTGAAAATTTTCTCAATTGAAAACAAAAATTTAAGAAATCGCAAAAAAAAAGGGTGTAAAGCTCCTTTCCTCTTCCTTTTGCTTAATTTTTTTTGAGAGCATTGACAGGTGAAACATCCAACAGTCAATAAATAAATCCAAAGGCTAAACATGCTTAAATTAGAAATTTCAATGGAAAAATAAAATAAAATACAAACTTTATAGAAGTCAAAATAGAAATTCGAGCAAGGGAAAAATACCTTTAGTTATTGATGATAGGGTTGTGCATGGCAAGGAGTTCAACTTCTCTCAAAAAACATAGGGAATTATAAATATACATAGGTAAAAAACCTTTTTCTCTCACACACATATTCATAAACATTGAAATCCTATCTATCTCTATAAGATTGAGATAATGTGGGGCTTATAAGAAAGAAATATGTTAGACTCCAAAAAAACATAGGGAATTATAAATATCTACATAAGTAAAGAACCTTTCTCTCTCACATACATATTCATATTTAGGTAAATATTGAAATCCTATGGTTGAGATAATGAGGGGCTTATAAGGAAGAAATACGGTGACATGAAGTAAGTCTCTCTTTCTCCAATATTTTTTTTAGCTCCTCTTTTTTAGCATGTACATTTTTCTAGAACCTCTCTCATTCATTATTTTCAAAAACTCTTAAAAAGATGTTTTCTCTCCCCTAAATATGGAAACCTATTTTTCCCTCTTATCTCATTTTTTCATGTACTCATCTCTCTTCTGTAAATATGGAAACCTATTTTTCTCCTTGATTTTCTATATCTTTCTCTCGCAATTTCTTCTCCACGTAGTCTCTCATCTCTCTCCGTTAAAGATTATGGTTTCCATATGTTTACTCCAAGAAAGGGTGTGATACCTCAAATAATTCACAAGGAATTAGTAGGGAAAATGTGGTCAACTCTTCTTGATAGTCCGCTCACTGTCCTCTATTATTTGTTGTGATGACCATAGAAAAGAAAAGAAAAAGTGTGCACAATCACTAGCGTCCATCTCTAAGATAAGCACTTACAACTAAAGATTTCTATCCAATGGATAAAGAGAAATTCTAATAAAAATATTTTAAATTTTTATTTTATTGTTTATATTCATCATAGTGTCGATCATGACTCACTACAAATTTGGATCCAAAATCGATATAAATAATGGGTGTTCAAGAGATCCCGCTTGAAAATAATATGCGTCAAGGAACCCATAAAAACTGGGTCCTAAAAAAAATGTGGTTGTCTCCCAATAAGACAAAGTAAATTCTTTCAAGTAGATCCATTATGGTTGATAGAATAAAACATTACCAACAACGCTGCACTTTCCTACTCGGACCCACTTGAAAGATAACAAATACCCACTCTTGTTTTCTAGGTTCTACATCCTGAGAGGAGCATGTGAGCTTACTACACGTAGTATACATATAGCAGGTTACATGCAGTCTCAACCATCCATATTGAATGACTGAGGTTGAGATCCGGCAGTGTTGACAGTTATAGAAACCAGATATTGAGTTTCCGGCAGTGTTGACAGTTATAGAAACCAGATATTGAGTTTCCTATAACTGTCAACAGGTAGGTTTCAAATTTCGGGAGAAATGAAATACTAGAGTACAAAAGCATTGATCACTGCCATCCTCTTCGTTGTATGGAAGGTTGATATTACATATAATATGGAATTTACATAGTGGATGTGAATATGTGATAGTGTCTAGTATTTAAACCCAACATCGACCCTATGTATTCATGCACGACATCGAGCGACGAGTTATCTTAGCCCTCGAGGCTATCACTGTTTTAGCAAAAGATTTTACTCGACTCCACTACCCAAGGATAAGCACGGACGGTGGATATTGGGTTTGTGTATGCATTACTCTGTGTAATGTCTCCCATCCCATATCATAAGGCATTCATTCTTCACAAATTTCCAAAAGTCCATATTATGTAGTTACCAAACATGTAGTACACTATTCATTTGATACATGTAATACGCCTATATATATATTATCTGTTGTTATCTTAAATTATCTTGTTCTTATTTCCAAAGTCCACTTTTTGTAACATCCAAAATAAAATTAAATGCTATCATTTCTAAACAACATAATATAAATAAATAAAAACAGTAAAGGAAAAAAGATCTCCACTCTCCACTACTCTTTGTTATCTGCAACAAGAGTATATAAGTTATATATGGAACAACAATAGGAATTTTGATACGCCGTGCATTAAAGGGAGTAACCTAAAGATGCCGAGAAAAAAAGTCCGCCAAATCCCAACTGTAAGAAGGAGAGAAAGCTTATAACTGTGAGCCGGCCAATCATGGGATATCCACAGATTATTGGACGGTCAGGATCTGCCCTTAGTCCACCATCCGATGGTCCTCATCTCTCTACACAGAGTAGTAAAGATCTCATCTCTGTGCTATCACAGGAACGGCCTCTTTATCTACAAAGACGTGAACACTTCACTATTCTTTCTCCATTAAATTACCTAAAACCAGTGTAAAAATGGAGAAAAAATGCAAAAAAAAAAAAGAAAAAAATGAAGCAGAAGATGAGGTTTAAAGGGATCGACCACTTAGGAGATTGAGACACGCATTGCTCGATCGAGGAAGCAAGACATGGCACTCTGTAACAGAGCTCGTCCGTTTACAAGAAGTGTAAATGTCCACGAAACTCAGCCTGAAACTGGAAGATTTACAGACTTTTCGGCTGTTTTTCCACAAACTTTCAGCCCTTTGATCCTTTGAGCACTCGATCAGAGCAGTTAAAAATGGATCTCCATCGTTCTCCTGAGGCTTCTTCTTCGACGATGAAATGCTCGAAACTGGAGGTGGAGGAGGAAGAGCCTGATCTGAAACACGGAAATTCTTTGCTCCAGTTTTGACTGCAGATTCTCTCTCTCTAAGGAGCAATTCAAGAGAGAGAATGGCTTGTTTAGGGATGCCTGGTTGTTTTTCCCATGAGAATGGGATTTTTGAGGCTGAATTTGATGGAAAATGGAGAGGACTGGCAGGAGAGAGAGGGTAACTGAGAGACGAAGAGCTTGAACTAAAAGAGGAAGAAGAGAGAGAAGAACAAAAGGACTTAGTTCGACTAGAAGACAGAACTCGAGCTGCCGTAATTACGTCGGCCGGTGCTGTTTCCTGTTCGTTTCCGGTGATAGTTTGGGTTTTCGGATCATGTGAGGCTGAGGATTTCATAGAGAGAGAAAGGGAGAGCGACTGAGTGTGAGTCATTCTTTTGCAACAAGCTTTGGAGAGGGAAAGAGGAAGCTAAATGAGGTAGGGGTGGGCGTTGATTGGGGATTATATAATGCAAATAGGAGAAAATGACTAAAAAGGATACTGGGATTTGCCAAATGACAAACTAAGCCTCGTCTTTGGTTTTTTTGCCACCTACGGGAAATGTTTCCGCTCACTTTGCTGTCGGCTCAAATTCAGTGTGGTGTTTATTTTGTTTCATCCAGAAAAGTGAAAAAAGAAAAAGAAAAAGAAAAAGCATTTGGTTGACTTTCCCACCAAATAATCGGTTGAAGCAGCGTTCAAAAAATCGACTCGCGATTTACTTGGGCGAGTCCGACTAAATCGCCCGACTCAAATGCATTTTCTTATTTTTTTTTTTAAAAAATATAATATATATATATATTATTAGTATGAAACTAATAACGTGTTGGTTATGCCGTGGGACATTAGCGGCCTCTCTAATAGAAATCGCTGGTTCGATTCCTGTGCCAGGAGTCCAACCTGAATGTACAAAACCTGCAGAAACAGTAACCAAATAGACTAGACAACTTATGTGATAAATATAAATTTAAATTATAAAATTGTTGTACAACCAGCCTCGCCAATAGAAAGAGGTCGAGTTACTTGGCTTCGCTCTACTAAAACCATGGGTTGAAGCATTAGGAAGAAAGTGAGTGGCAAAAAAGTTCTCATATAAGGGTGGCAATGGGTTGGAACTTGGCCGGGCCAAGCTTAAGTCTAAACCTGGCCCGGTCCAACAGGCTAGGGCGGATGTCGGCCCTATAAGCCATGACAGGGCCTAGCCAAAAACAAATGAATAAAAATTAAAAAACAAACAAGAAAAAAAGAGGGCTAGGCTTGCACTGGCCTTAGCCCGGCCCTTGGGCGTCAGTACATAGCCCAGGCCTATCATAGGGCTGGCTTGGGCTGCTTGGCTCATTGCCAGGCCTATTGCCATATTTAGTTCTCAAACAAAAATACGGTTCAAAGTGAGTCGGCAAGGGCTTAGATTCACCATATCTCGATCAGGTGATTCTCCGTTGGGATTGGTGTACAAATACAAAACACAAATATTTAAGAAAAGAAAAAATTGGGTAATTAAGGCATTTTTCTAGACCGCAATGGCTTCCTATTTCACTAGTTCGGATTCAAACTCTGCTATTATGGTTGGAACATGTGATTTTCTAACCAACAGTTGAACATATGACTAAAAATGTAAAGTATGAGACCATTTGTTTTGACCCTGAGGTTTGAAATTGGGTGGTTGAGGATGTGTTGTCCGAGTACAAAGTCTAAAACAAAATTTCTTGAGTATTGTAATGCATTTTCGTTAATTGAATTTCACATCTAATGATTAAAAGTGATTGAGACCTCCTTATGCAAAAAATAAATGATCTCATAATATACAATCCTTATTGTCATTGTGAACATGCAAATTTTAAAACATTGATTAAACATATTATTATCGGTTATGTTAGCATGTTCACATTATAGAATTTTATAATTGTACTCAACAAATTTAGGATATTTATATACCCTTCTTTTGTAACACAATATTTTTTTTAATGAAGGTAGTTTTAATCATTAGAAGGGTACGACATCATCAATATAGAGTGTGCCATCACCTACATGGAGCATTAAATGCCACTAATGTGCTCCATATGGATGATGTCACACCCTTTTAATGACAAAAAAAATACCATTACCAAAAAGAGACCAGGTTTCTATGCAAGCGACCCTGTATATGTAAAAATGCAAGCCTCGTAATAAATCTATTTTTGAGTTGGATTTTAAGACTTAATTTTTAAGGACATGTAATCTCTAACATAGAGGTCATAAATATAAAAAAGTAAATAAATTTTTAAAACTAGAAATAATAATTCTAATAAGAAAACATTTGGACCGTTAGTTTCCATTGTTTGTAGATGGAACACCTACTTGCATCCATCTTTAAGATGAATGCTTTACACTTTCCGGAGCCCTCATGAAAAAATTTCTACTAAAAAATGCTCAATATACAAAGCAAAGGTATATAAGTATTTAAAACTTGTTGAGTACAATTATAAAATGCTATATATGAGCAGTCTAACATAACCCTATTACTATAGCGACAAAACGAAAGCATGCCTGATAGAATTACTCATTATTTTCACCAATTATTTCTTTGAAGCACTGAACCTTGTTTAAGATATTACACGTAGTGTAGTATATCGCACTTTTACCGGTTATTATAGCGTTTAGCCGTACATAATAAGAATGGCCAAAAATTAGGGAAAGCTTTCTATGTTCCCCCTACAATATAGAAGTTCTATTCTCCTCGTACCATCCAGCCATCCATTTTTTATCAAGAGAGCCACTCACCGTTTGATCTTAGATCAGACGTTTCAAAGTATTTTATTTTTAGTTTTTTTAATAAAAATTTTATTAATATGAAATTTATTTTGTGTCATCTTCTCATTGGGGTGCACTCATAAAAAATATTAACAATAATTTTTGGTTAAAAAATAACAACCAAAATACCCCTTTAATTTTTAGGGGTATTTTGGTTATTTTATTTTATTGAAATATTTTTTTTATATTTTCGTGAGTGCGAGTTTAATGGAGGAATGGACATCCAAAATTTGGTGTTAAAATAGTTTACAAAAAAAATTAAAAATAAAACAGTATATAGAGATATGATATTGTGATTAAAGCAATTTTAGCCCTCCATTAAAAAATAGAAGGTTGGATAAAAAGGAAGGATTGAACTTTTATGTTGTAAAAAGAACATTGAAAGTTTTCCTTGAAAAATAACGATAGTTTCGGATATGGTACATTGGCCTTTTTTAAAGGTGGAAATCCACCGTTCGCTTGAGGAACTAAGGGTGGATGACTCGATGTCACTAATAGCTTTAGGCTTGAGGTGCTTTTGTTATTGGGCAAGTTCTTATTCATTACAGGCCCCCACCTCATCACCTAGTTGCTCGATTGGGCCTTTCACACGTCCCCCTCATAACTCCACGATATGTGCACATCTAGGTTTCCTTTCCCTCTCTCTCTCTCTAAGCTTGTGAAGTTATAATAAATATAGAATATAATAAGTTGTACACAGAATATAATAATATCAAGAGATAATTGATATTCCCATG
>NW_006499824.1:1363127-1376564 GCF_000471905.2 Amborella trichopoda
GGGGTTCTATTGAATTATGATTTATAGAGCATTAGTCTTGAAGACTTTTTCTTCACAAAATCGTTCGCGGGGTAGCTTAGATCCGCTCAAAAATAAAAGGAGAAACCTTTCGAAATTAGAGAAAAGAAAAAGGAATTGTTTTATAAAGATTTTACGAAAAAGAAAAACAATTAATAACAAAATAAAATAACATGAAAGAGAAAGAAACAAATGGAAATACTTGAGAAGCCGGGCTTCTAGGCTTGGCACTCTGAGTTGGAGTCCGGATTAGACCGAAGATGTTGATCATGCTCCTTGATATTCAATTTTTATTGATCCAGAGGTTGTCTTGATTCTCTAGGGAAGTTTTGCCCATAAAATTGCTTCTAAGTCTGTGGTATGAACTAGGAAGGAGCTTTCTTTTAGGGTTGCTAGAGTTAATAGATTAATTAGGATTTCAAGGCACTCAGGTGTTTGCAAAGATTTTTGCATCACCTCGACCAAAAGAGGCCCATTTGAGATTGAAGGGCAAGCAAGCAGGACTCCTCATAACTTCAAAGTGTCATAATATAGCGATGATGATACTCCTGGTCGAGGGCGGGGGGGGGGGGCAAAAGATCGAAGCCAGCTCCCACAGGATTATGATACCAAATAAACTAGAAGAATACCAAAAACACTTTTTGTTTTGTTGGTAGTCAGGCCCCCAAACGGTTGTATCTTGGACCCGAACTCAAGGAATCCTCAAACTTCATAAAGAGGTACACTACAAATAAAGCTCAAAGGGTTTGGATGAAGTCGTGGCTCAAAATTACGTTGGAGTACATAATAAAGGACTGGTGTTAAAACTTGTGATGAAGAACACAAAATGGCCAAAATTTGTGCCCAGATTCTTCCCTAGATGTCCTTAAGATACCCTCAAAATTTCAACTTAAAACCATGTCGACATCCATGGAGCACCATACACATGCTGTGTGGCATTAGAAAGACAGCTAATTACAAAGGAGGCACTGGAAACGGGTCATCCTCACAGATGAGTTTCGATGGCCAGAAAACCTTAATCCTCAACATTCCAACATCCCTAGGTGATATTTACTGAAAGGTAAAGGGTGTGTAGCATACTATTCAAGTGATAACTTTCATGCAGCAAGTAAAATAGCCCAAAATTTTACATAATTGGTCATATTTGGTAATTTCTCTTGATCGATTACTCCCAAACCTCGAGGAAGTTAGAGCTGGGCTTCGGTTTTATGGCTTGTAGACTTTCTGATAAAGTATATATGAAATGATGTATTTTGCTTTAAGGCGTCCGATTTCTAGATAAGTTGGATGGATTTTGTGTCACGCAACCTCTCATATTCCATGAACGTAGCCACTTCTACGATGAATTCTCTTGATCGGGAAGGTATTTCTAAAAGTTGGACTATTAGATCAACCACGGTGTATATAAATTAATTTTTTTTATTCTTACACCGACAAGACCACTCACAAAATCCAATTACAAACAAATAATTTAAAAAAAAAATAAATAAAAGAAAAAAAACAGTTCTAACTTTCTACCACTATTTAATACAATTTTTAAAATCAAAACCTTAACTCATTTTTTAAATCAAAACCTTAACTCATTGTTTTATGAGAAGAAAAGATCAAATCACTAATAAAGATTTAAAGAAGCAAAGTTTCCGAAGATTATCTTAACCGGGCTTAATACAACCTACACCGAGTCTCCTCCTTCCCAATCCCACATATTCTATATTGGACCCCCATATTTATGGAGGGTCCCATATAATTTTAGAATATATTTTATTTTGTATTTATAATTTTAAAATCTTATATTTTATTTAAAACATTGACAAATTAATTTATCTTAATTTATAAATTTAAATGAAAAAAATTAAATATCAAAAAATTTATAAAAAACCAAATAAACTTTCTAAATATCATATATCATAAAATTAATTAAAACTAATTAATTTTGATGAGAATCGGATCCATTAGATCTAGGAATTTATCAATATACGAAAGCACTCCACCTTTAACTGCGGACCACAATCCACCTAGCTTTCTAAAACTGACCTAGTAGTTTCTATGACCCACAGTCCATTGCAGGGGCTCATGATTGGACCACCAAAGTTAGCCAATAAACTAGGGGATGAAATCCCAGTTTATAGATTTCAGGTTCTTTCCCAAAGAAAAAAAAAAATCATGGTCCTCTAGACCATAATGCAACTATGACTCTATGGTGTGTAGGGATAATCTCTCGAACATGTACCGCTTCACTCTCATTGGCAAATATCAAAACGGCTATCTATTTACGTGCCGTGTGATGATATAATGATGAGATTTTAGCCTTGTCTTTAAAGGCAATTCTTTATACGCAAGGGCCACACAGTCGCTCGACTCTCATCTGGGCATACTTCGACCTCATCAAGGGCTAACCCATTAAACCCTTCTCGGTAGATCCCTATATTTTCCAAACTCGACAGGCCTAACATGTCGAGCCTAGTCCGAGTTTCGGTAAATCGCAGTTGTCTAGTATGGTCCACAAGAGGACCACACTCCCAATGAGCTTATGTTTCACTATATAAAATTCTCATGTATGCTCTCATAAGGCCTTTAAAGACCACATAAACCCAACATCTCCTATTTGGCCTTTGGAGGCCTTACAATCTCTATTTCTCACATTCTCATCCCCCTAATTACAATCTCTATCTCAAGGATTTTTTACTTATTCTCTCGTATTACATTAATCACGGCTTTCACCATCAATCCTTTCACAAAGGATTTATGGAGGCATCGCCTCTTTTTCTTTACTGCTCAGATCTCATTCTGAACATGGTTGTAGTCCACCTTTTATGTCACATCGCGAATTATGGACCTGTTGTTGTAGAAAATCGTCACGTACCCTCATTGCATGAGATTGTATCTTCATTAGCTTTTAGCAGTTCTTCAATCAAGTTGCTCCCTTCTGTAGCCATACAACTAGCGCTATACATCCGGTTTCCATGGGTGAACAACAATATGTTGTTCCAGTTGGCCCATCAAACACAAGGTGGTGCTCTTACTGGAATATTGAGTTTATCTGGATCTTTTTATAATATGATACCTGTATACTAAATATCCAAGCAACTAGAAATAATTGTGAGATTGTTGATAGCTCCCACTCAAACATAACACATAAGAAATATTATCTCAGCATTCTAATACCTGTGTCATGAGGTAGTATAATAAGTCTCATACTAAACAATAACTCAATACCTGTTTGGTTTTGTAAAAACCATTTTTCGAACCACAAAGGTTCAACCACACTAGTCTCTTGGTTGTACATATCCATACAAACCAAATCATCTAATCCACACAACACGTTTCAAGGAGACCTAGCAAGATGATCATCCTCTGACATGCCCTATGGTTCATGGTCTTAGGTAATCGAAGATTCTAAATAACTCAAAACGATATCACATAATCGGTACTATGAAAACATGAGTCAAGACATGTGGGTATTTGAAAACAGTCCATATATTAATGACACATTTTCACATGTGCAAAAATACTTTCAAGACCCAAAGTTTTTCCTTATATCAAAATACTCTTGACTTGGTATACTTTCACGAATACTTAGAAAATAACATACGATTTTTCTTAAATACTTAGTGGATCTCACAAGAATATGGGTTTTCTCAAAACCATAAAAATATACATTAGGTTTTTTATAAATGATCCAATTTAATTTAAAAAATACATCATTAGTCTTCATAAATCGTTTTTACCACGTTCACCATTAATTATTTATCAAGTTATGTTTATAGCCACAAAACAAATCATAATGTCTATCTTATAACTTTATCCAAAATAAAGCATGACTAAAGAATAGGTTATCAAAACCTGACAAAAACACATGATTCTAAGATGAACACTATAGGGAAGCAAATAGATCTAGCTTTGATACCAATGATAACCATTATTTAGTGAAATGATTTTATCAAAAAATATATTTTTGGATTCACACTATGATTCTATGCTTTGATTTTGAGTTTAGTTTTTAATAGAAAAAGTTTCAGGAAGAAATCCTTTGTGAATTAAGAGGAACAATTATTTTATTGAGAGGTGCGCAAATAATTTTCTATTGTGAAAACTATATTGTGACGTAAATGTCACTAAATCAAAGACTCACTAAATGATGTGATTTAGGGATGGAGCTAAGCACATATTTTAATTTTTGAGTCTATTTCAATACTAAAAAATTTCAGAGATAAAACTCGTAATGAGTTGAAAGATATCATATTTGAATCATGGGATGCTCATCTTCTATTCTGTAGTACATTGAAAGACGTAGAATGTTGAGACACATATTTATACTCCTCATAATTGAACCTCTTTTAGGAGTCATTCAAAAGTTTTATAATATATTATGAGTATGATTTATAACAGCAAAACTTCAGAGAGAAGTAATACAAAGTTGACAAGATATGTCACTTTATGTGAAGAAGTGAATATGAGAATTGCAGAATATAGAAGAAACACAATGCATGTGAAAGCACTTTGGTTTCTTCGTAATGAAGGGATATGTAGAGATACTTGGTGGCAGCATAAAAATTCTAAAAATCAGTAGGAGAATTAAATTTGTTATCTTTGGAATGATGGAATGAAAAAAACTATTTTTTTTATATATGTATGGGAGAATCCAAAAGTCCGAAGAGATGGATGCTTCATCAATGTATAAAAGATGATGACTAAGTGTTTCTTTATCATTTATGTGCTCTTTCAAGTTCACAAAAGCTCGTCAGCAAGTAAAAACAAAGAATCAAGAAATCCCAGGTACCACAATACATGGTTTTGAGGTATGAAATTTATCCTACATTATATGGTAAGATCATATAGGGAAAGAAAATTTAATAACCTTTTATTTTATGATTATATTTTAGCCATTTCTTTATAATATGTATGGAATGTAAGAACATTAAGTGATATGTGCTAACAACTTTTTTTTTTTTTTGTGTTCTATGTGCTTGAGTATGAACTACTTAAGGAATTGATACACATGAAGATGTGGTTTGATCAAGGACTATGAGCCTAAGTATGAAACACAAGAGATCTAGTGAAATAAAATAAATAGGGAAGCAAATAGATCTAGCTTTGATGCCAATGAAAGTCGGACTATGTGATCAAGCACGGTATGTATAAATTAAATTTTTTCTTATTTTTCTTATTCTTACAACGACAAGACCACTCACAATGTCTAACTACAAACAAATAATTCTCGAAACAAATAAATAAAAGAAAAGAAACACGGTTCTCACTTGCTACCACTATTAAGTACAATTCCTTAAATCAAAACCTTAACTAATTGCTTTATAGGAAGAGAAGAGCAAATCACTAATAAAGATTTAAATAAGTAAAATTACCGAAGATTACCTCCACCGGGCTTAAACACCCCCACACTGAGTCTCCTCCTTCCGATGGTGTTTGGGATCTATAATCGGTCTCTTGATTCTCCTACATAATGTAAAACCCTCTGAATGGCATATGGATCTTGATCTAGACCCAATTACCTAAGGCCTGTGCCCCCTTTAGAAAAACTTGGGAGAGATCTTGAAGCTGTAGGTGAGGAGTGCCACCTATATAGTGATCTTTGAGAGACAGAGAAAGAGATAAACCCTTATAGAGAGGAGAGAATAGGTGTTCAACTTTTATGAGGTCGGTGAGCTTCTTTATATAGATTTTCTATGTTTTGGGGTTTGCCTCAATTTGCAAGGTCAAATATTAACTGTCGATCTAAAGAGACTTGTGGGGTGAGAGATTTGATTCATCCATCTCTTTGATCTACCATCAAGATTCAAAGAGATGAGCTAAAGCCTTATCCTTTCATTCTTAAAACTATTCCCATCAAATCTTTACATAAATAAAATATATATCTTACGTTCTATTTTAGTATATCCAATCATTATTTCTTGGATCAAGCAATCTTGATTCAAAGATTTATTAAATATTTCAAATATTCAACCTTATCATATAAGTTGGCTACACCCAAAAGATAGACCAACAAACAAGGGAATAATTATCAACCAATCTTAGAGAACAAGTTAGTTCCCATGGGTGAGGCATGCCACCCTTTCATGGCCACACGTGGGCCCCACCCAATCCACATGTTCTAAATTGGGCCCTATATAATTTTAGAAAATATTTTATTTTATATTTAGAATTTTAAAACCTTATATTCTATTTAAAACATTGGCAAATTAATTTCTCTTAAATAATAAATTCAAATGACAAAAATAAAATATCAGAAGATTTATAAAAATTCAAATAAATATTCTAAAAATCATATATCATAAAATTAATTAAAAATAATTAATTTTGATGGGCATCAGATCTGTTAGATCTAAGAATTTATCAATATACGAAAGCACGGACCACGATTCACCTAGCTTTCTTAAACTGACCTAATAGTTCCCATGTGTCACAGTCCACTGTAGGGGCTCATGATTAGACCACTAAAGTTGGCCAATAAACTAAGGGACACAATCCCAGTTTATGGATTTCAGATTCTCTCCCAAAGACAAAAAAAAATCATGGTCCTCCAGATTATGATGCAATTATTAATTTATGGTGCATAGGGTTAATCTCTCGCACATGTACATACTTCAACCTCATTGGCAAATTTCAAAATGGCTATCTATGTACATATCATGTGATGATAGAACAATCAGGTTTTTGTCTTGTTTCTAAAGGTTATTCATCACATGCAAGGACCACACAGTCCCTCGGATCTCATCTAGGCATATTCTGACCTCATAAATGGCTAATCCACTAAACTCTTTTCGATAGATCTCTATGCCCAGGTATCTTGGGCTTTTCCAAACTCGGCTGGCCTAGTACGTCGAGCTTAGTCTGAGTATTGGTAAATCGCAATTGCCTAGTATATATAGTCCACAAGTGGACCACACTCCCATTGAGTTTATGTTTCACTATATAAAATGCTTATACAAGCTCTCATAAGGCCTTTAAATGTTACATAAACCGAACAATCCTATAATAAGATTTGGAACCATAGCTCGATATTTTTTATGATTTATAGGAAGCTACGATCAAAGGGTTTGATAGGCGTCTTGAAGGTAATCGGTGGCCAAGATTTTGACCTAGAAAATTTTTATTATTTTCATGGAATAAAAGACTAATAACTTGCTCAATATGCAGTATTTTTGAGAGATTCTTGAACTGAAAAGTTCATATGATCGAGCCCTACTATGTTTTTGCCATAGGGCACCAAAAGTCCAATGAAACCTTACAAAAAATAAAGAATAAGTAAATGGCTGATTTTTCATTTAAGCAACTAAGAAATGACTTGCAACTCATCAAATTTTTGAGTTTTTAGGTCAAATTTATCGTAAAATGATCGTGGCTCAATGTAGAATTTCATTATGAGAGATTGCTCATTTGGATGCCGAAATATGAAGAATGAAGGTCCCATACCATATATATGAGTTGAAGGTTGCTTTATAGGGACTTTGGGTGGTATTTTACACATTGTTACCACCCAAAACTTTCCTTTTTCTTTTTGGATGGGAAAGTGTTTACAATGAAACATTGAGAGGCTTTTCAGGTGAAAAACCGCCAATCTAACACTTCAAACTACTTGATTAAAATTGTAGATGAGTAATGGGAATCAGTCAAACTATGACCTAGGGGTTGATCTATCCAAGTGAACATATCTTCTCTTAGATCATCGGTAGGGATGACATGATCTACGCACTAAAATACCTAAGAAAATGCAACTGAACTAAGATAATTTAACGTGAGGAAGAGAGAAACTTACTTGCTCAAGCCAGTTGGCCCAGGATGCCCGCCCATATCAGGACCATGGCTTCACTTTATGCCATTTGTGCTCCTCTTTCTTTTCAGAAATGACTAAGCCATAGCTTTGATAGAAATATGATTATTAGGTTTCATAGTACGTTTTTTCTAGATCTAATATTTAGAGGCTCAAATATGGGTCTTGCTAATGAAATTCCTGTTTATTCTCTCTCCTAAATTGCTAAGTGTCACACTTCACTCCTTCAATGCCTAAGCTAAATGGAATCTAAGTGATTTTTTGGTGACCAACCCCAAGAGGTTGGACTCAAGTCCTTTTATAAAGCTCTTAGTGGTTGGAAAGAGGCTGAAAGTGCTTATCCAGATGGGTAAACTCAAAATTTGAAATTCTGGTGGTCAAATGTACGTACGACACATGGCGTGTCGTCTTAGTCAACATGAGCAGATGACACAAACAGTGTCGTAAAAGCTTAAAAACAATGTGTCATCCAAACTTAGTGTGTCGTCTGCGTCATTAGGGTCAAGACGACAGTTAATGTGTTATCCAAGCTTAATGTCCTGCAGACACAAGAGTGTGGCATTTGGGTCCATATGACACGCAGTGTGTTGTCTAGGCTCAGTGTCGTCTTAACACAAGCTTGGAACCAAATGACCCAAATGACACAGTATATGTTGTCTGCGTCGTCAGATTCCAGACGACACATACTGTGCCATCCAGGCTCAGTGTTCACCAGACACAAACGGTTGGAGCCAAATAGCACAGACGACACAATATGTGTTATTTTCTCAAGTTAGCTCAAACAACACATCTTGTGTTGTTCACCAGACACAAAAGATATATCTCACATGTTTTTGGATGAATATTATCTTATTTTCAAATTTAAATGCGTTCTCTATCCCATATTTAGATTACTTTTAAATTTAAATTAGGGTTTTTAAAGGGATAAGGGATCATGAAATGAGGACCATAGACCATGGTATCCTATGATCTAGGGTGTTCTGGGATAGTGTGGTCCTAAGGGTTTTCTAAGTGTTTTTAAAGTTAGGAAAGAATAGAAATTCACCAAATTAAACAATGGGCCTCTTAGTTCAGTTGCATTTCCTTAAGTATTTTAGTGCTTATATCATGTCGGCCTTGCTGATGATCAAATGGAAGATCTGTTCACTTGGATAGATCAATCCTTCGGTCATAATTCGATTGATTTCCACAACTTCTCTACTATTTTAATCAATTTTTTATTAGTATCAAATTGGGGGTTTCTCACCTGAAAAACCTCTCAAATTTGCATTGCAAATTGTTTGGCGACTATAGTGGGGCATGCCAAGATGATCTTTTCACAAAAATACATCTCTTTATTTCTTGTTCTTTCATGTTTTTATTTTAAAAACCATAGAATAGTAACTAATCTTGGGTTTGGAGTCTCTGAACTATTTGGATCCTTGCCGAGTCGAGATGACACAACTCGTGTCGCTAGTAGTACTTTTACGACATGATCTTTGTTATCCTAATTGCAGGGGCTTTGGACGACACGTTGTACGTTGCCTTTCTCAGATTCCTCCGACCTCCATTGCAAGTGCGCTAGCGCAACTACCAATGGAATATTTGAAGTAGAATCAAAGGAATCACATAAGTTACATAAAATAAAAATTTCACAAAAGACTTACACAATATTTCATTTCACCTTGGGAAATCCCCCACTTACTATAAACTACAAGAGCAAAAATACAATAGTCTTACACAATAACTATGCCCTTATAAATTGAGCATAGTTTCTTACAATTTAAATGAAACAAAATACAACAAAATAAATATTAAATAAATAATGTGCATGAGCTTAAAATATCCATTGGGAAGCCAATTTCACAATAATCACCGTGCGGAAACTGCAACGGTATAAGTACAACCCTTTACTATCACCACAGAACTTAATTATCATCCTCATATACATCCCAAAAACAACTTAAGATGGTCATACGACCAACTGAAACAAATGAGGAGAATTTGGGGTTGAAACATGCTCGAAACGCACTAGTTTCTGCCCTAGAGTTTGGAAGGACCTAATCACTATGAGACGTAAAAGGATTAATTTCAGTGCATGGAGCTAAGGGTGAGCTCACTGTTATGATTCTATGTTAGCATTTCCAGTAACATAAAAGTTTCAACAGTTTGCACAAGAGGGTTATGAAAAATATATCAATACAACACATAACCAAAGGCCCCTTATAACTCTAACAGTCAGCCACTTAAAAGGGAAACTTATGAATGAAGAAATCTCACTATTTTTCACGAACTACAACGGCCAATCTATCACAAAAACAGTAGTCAAAACTGAATAGGAAGTGGGAGATGAGCTTTTAAACAATATACCTTCATCTTGGGTGAAAGGCATGTAAAGGGCAACTCCATTCATGCTCTTGGAGATGATATTATTGAGGGGCTCATGTGAATTTCCTGCAACATTTCTTAGACATAGCAAGAGCCAATACTTGGCTCAACAACGGCCACCACACTGGATGGTGCGTGATGAAGCTTAGGACACAAGGCTTCATCATGGGAGAAAGGCTTAGCAAATATCAAAGGGGAGCCAACATTTGAAGTTGGAAGAAGAGAAAGCTCAAAGAGTGGGGCGTGAAGCCCCTTTGAAGATGAGATGAGAGTTTAAAATGAAAAACTAACCAACTTATACTAAAGTGGAAAGAGGTCCTATGAAAAGACTTGTCATGTGGGGTTCACATCTTAAATTAGATCTCAACTGCCCATATAGTAATCCAAGGGTTGAGAGAGGATAAAGATCTAGCTTAGTTAATCACCAATGATGGCTAGCACATAGATGATGATTAATGATCACTCTTTATCACCATACCCATATACCACATTCACACACTTCCAACAATATTACATGTGCCTCATAACCCTAATTTTTCAAAATCATTGAATCACCACCATTCATTTTTCAACCAATGCATCTCCACCATAGATAAAATATCACACTTTCAAATTTCAAAAGAGGGTGGTGTGCCACCCATTGCTTATGGGTTGGAGTTGCTTGACTCAAGGTGAAGTCATTAAATGTGAAGCTTTCTCTTCACTTAACCCTTATGAAACATAACTTTCAAAAGGGGGGAACATGTTATAGCTTATCTCCTTATCTCCTTCACACCAGTAAGATGCCCCAATTTCAAATTCTTAAAGGATAGAATTCAACTCCAATGTGTCTCGATTTCTAATGAACTACTGCAATTTCAACCCAATCATTACACATCATTTTCACGGTTCACACACATTAATAGCCTATATATGAGATGGTTAGAAAATCATTGCCTCCTTTAGTAGTCAATCAGGATGCCACATAACATGAATCCAATACTGACATTGTTCTTTTTCATAAATGAATAAATATTTAGAGGCAACTTTTAATTTATTTGCATTACCTTGGTAATCGATATATCCAGGCATAACCAGGCGTATGGCATTTCCATTGGTTGTCCTATAATTTTCAAAAATCTCAATATTCTCTTGATAGCTTTTCCCATGCGCTTTACTCTGAGATCCACTAATCTTACTTTGAGAAAAAACTAAATCTAGTATGGTTCCTTGGTAAGGAACATTAAGGATCCCATAACATTCATGTAGGAAACTCTCTCATTATATGGTCTTTCACATTTATCTTTGTAAAACTTCTTGGTTTGACTCTCCTATTCACTGATACATTATCTTAAATCATTTTAATATTTTCTTTTAATATGACAATATTAAACGATCTTACTGATCCGTTTTTTATAATCTCTATTATGAGACTTTCTCCTAGAATTCTCTAACAACATATTCGTTGTCTCTTAAAACGTTCCTGGCGAGTTATTGGTAATATTGTCCACATATAGTCTTACGAGTACTAATACTATATTACTCCCAGTAACCTTAGCATTCATACACTAATCATCCTTAAAAAATTTCATTGGTCGGTATATCATAAAATCACATAAATCATCTTCTTGATGCTTGTTTCAAGTCATTGAGAGACTTTGAACAATCATCTGCACCATATTTTCCTTTCTTTTCAACTTCAAATTCATCAGGCTATCCTAGGTAAGAAAAACCTCTTTTTCAATTCCTTATTAAGGAGAATAATTTTGACATTCATCTGATGGAGTTCAATATTTAGATGGGTTGTAATGGAGAAATGTTATCCTAATCCATACTAGTTTTACAATAGGTAAGGAGGTATATCAACTTGTCTAGGCCTTCCTTCCGAGTAAAACCTCTTTGGCTATCAATCAGCCTTTTATTTCTCAAGTTGTCCCTCATAACTTAGTTTCATTTTACACCTCCACTTCGATTTGATCGTCTTACAATATGGAGAAAAACAGAACGTTTCCACACTTCTCTTCCATTGATTGACTTTATTTCAGTTCTCATGGTTTTCTGCCATTGCAAGTGTTTAAGACATCTTATAGCTTTCTAGAAGGTTCATTATTTTCCAATTCATTATTTTTCTCACATACCTTACCTAAGTAGGTAAGAGAATACATGAGGGTCAGCTGACTTTGGTTTTTTTAAATTTCAAGTTGGGCAGCGGGTTACTGGTCCTCAATCTCATGTGGAACAGGTTTCTCATGGCTCACTCTTTCTTCCAGGAATTCATTTTAAGAAAATTTACATCTAGACTCTCAATGATCGTCTTCTTGGATAAGTCATAGAATCTTAAGCACTTAACGGTGTTCTGGGTAATGAAATCAGATTTTGGAGTTCAACATGGTATTGTTTGAGATGGGATTAGGAGATAGGAAAAACAACTTAAAACTTTGATATGAAATTAAGATGGAGGTTTTGAGGTGGCAAACATTCTCATCTATCAAGTATATCTAAGTGGACTATCTTCTAAAACCAAATAACTCCATGTCATCTATCAAGTATATCTAAGTGGACTATCTTCTAAAACCAAATAACTCTATGGACCTTATCTATGAAAGGTCTTTATTTATGTTCCATCCAAATATTTTTTCACAAGATATGGAAATCATTATCAATGCCTCATGAAGTCTTTTCATCATTTCATTACGTAAGTGGACTAATCATTTTGTACCTCTCATATATCTATTAGGAATAGACCATTTTCCAAATAGCCCACAAAAAGTGTTTGGACCAATTAGGTCCTTTCCATAGACATAATCAAGAGCCTCACATGAACAAAAATGGGAAACTAGAGCATAAAGCTAAAAGCAAAGATGAGATTCTCATGCAACCTAGGTGCGTATAGTGTATCCCTAACATAATCTCACTTCTTAGTTTTGGTTATGTTTATAGTCGAAAATACAAGTAGGGAACCTGGTTATGCAAGGATATCAATTAGTAGAGAAATGGTCATGTCAAATTACATTCCGGGTGAGAATCAGGCCACAAGGCCATATCCTGCTCAGACCGCTGACAGAGCTAGCTTCCCATGCACCTTAACCTTAGAGTTCAAAGGAGATTTTAGAATGGTTTTTTAATGAAAAGGGGGAGATTTAATAAAAGATACTTTTATAAATAGAAGGAAATAAAAAGAACAAATAGGCTAAAGAACAAAACTAGACTAAAAAATCCTTAAATCATGCGCATAAATAATATCAAAAGCATTTAAGATGGGAATAAATAAACTCCTAAATGAT
>NW_006499824.1:1397478-1416580 GCF_000471905.2 Amborella trichopoda
GTTGAAAAAATGTGCTTTCAGCCAACCTCAAAATGGATGGTAGAAAATATAAAGATTCTTTCTCCTGGTTTAATCTGTGTGTTTAGCTTTTGAGGAGCATTTTTGGAACATATTATTGTCACCTTTCTCAGGCTAAAACAACTAAGAAGATTGTGCTTAGGTTGCAATACCTTTGTTGCAAACATGTTTCTCAACACCCAATCAAGGTAGGAAAAGATGTTGGGCTTAATTGGTTACCGCTTGATGATTTGTAACGCTACATTCTAGGCTCAATTTCTATCAAAGGTAAGGCTCTCTCCCTGTTAACTCGCCAAAAAAAAGAAAAAATCCCCCGATCAAGGTGAGCCTATTAAAAGTTAACCATTGAATGTTGAATAATTAGCAGAGTTTCATTCTTTGTTTGCTGGGGTTTACCATGAATGTAGAATAATTGGTACAGTTTCATTCTTTGCTTGCTGCCTCATTCGCTAATTCGAGAACTGGTTTTGCAGATTCTTTGTTTGCTGCGTCATTCACTAATTTGCTGCCTCATTCGCTAATTCGAGAACTGGTTTTGCAGATTCTTTGTTTGCTGCGTCATTCACTAATTTGAGAACTGGTTTTGCAGAGGTGCAAGCACTTTGAGATCAGTGGCGACAAGAAAGGGAAGGGAACCTCACTCTTCTAGTTTAAGACATTGTCCCCGGCACGTTTGAGACCTTCTTATTGATATGAAGTAAACCTTTTGTGGTAGTTTTGTTGAAGTGTTTTAAGTTGACGGTTTTCTCTCTGATTCAGCGAAGTCTTTTGGAAGATGTAGCTCATTTTGTTATCCATTTGAAGTGGTCTCTTTGGAGGATGTAGTTCATTTCTTTTTTCGTCATTTTAAACTTTTCGGAACAGGTCGCTCGCCGCACATTTTATTTTTGTTACCTATATCATTTTGGTTTAATGTGTGATGTAATGTTAAATTAATTTGTGGATATTATTTTCTACATGAGCTGCTCTAACATGGAAATTTGGCATGTGCCATAACGGTGCGCGTGCATGTGTCGACACACTGAAGATACGATCCTTCTTGTGAAATGCTGCAGAGGCTTGAACAATTTCTGCCAATTTTGTTGAAATTTCTCTGTAAACAATAGGTGAATTTCATCTAAGTTCTCCCTGTGTACTTATTTAAATGTGCAAGGTCAAATTATAGAGATACTCACCCAAAAAAAATTATAGAGAAACAATAGGGCTGCTGCTTTTTAAGCTGCAGTTGAGTTCTCGGAAAAATTGTTGTTATGGTGTTGAAACTCATGAAAGGTGTCGAACCCCAAAGATAATTTGAGACTTATGAAAGGTTTCAAGCCCCAAACATATCATTTGGGCCCGATCATGTTCAAATGTTAATAGATTCATCAGATCTGTATCATTCATGTTCAAATGTTAATAGATTAATCAGATCTGTATCATTTTTGGAGCTTTAAAATGGTGGAAATAATTTTTTTACACATTCCCGTAGTCTATATTATTAGGTATTGACACGAGTATCCGTATTATTGTAACATAGCATTGCATGAATATGTGAGAGAGCTAAATTGCAAGGTGCATTAAAGTTACTAGAATAATCAATCTTACATTAAACTATGAGACAAGGTACAACTAATGGAATTATCTATAAAGAGATTATTTATCTTTTGTATATAAAGATCACAATCATTCTCGAGTCATAAAATCCAATTTTTTTTTTTTTTGGAACTATCTATTTAATGACTTTTATAACTACCTATTTTGAAATTTAAGAGACAAAAATAACTGTGACCTCTATATATACAAGATAAATGGTCTCTTTGTAGACAATCCTACAACTCCTACAACTAAATTACTAGAAATATTAGTTATAGTTCGAGGGGAAGAGAGTGAACAACAACCATGCCTCATGGAAAAATGCATTAGACCTACAAATGCACCAGGATAATTTGCTGATGGATTTACTACCTCTAGTTCTTTGTAGACCCAAGGAAAGCACGAGAAATCCAGGGAACCACAACAATAACGCTAGGGAAACAGGACTATCAGATTTAAGTCTCAAATAGTATTGCAAATGTGGCCCCCAGATAACTCAAAAGCAAAATACTATTCAAGTAAGATGGTTCTTGCTCAACCATCCCTATTAACATCTCCTTCAATTAAGTCATAAGGCTGATGATATGTGGTTTTTGACCTTTTGCACTTATGACTGGTCATATGCAAATGGGAGATGGGTTTATAACCTCAAAACTTGAATAACCTGAAAATGCTACAAAGTCTTCCAAATACTAGAGGTCCGAACAATCAAAGTTTTTTTTTTTGTAATGTTGTTGACTGTTGTATTAAAATAAGTAAAGTATTACAGTAGTCCGTTGAGACGACCCACGCAATGGACCCACAGGCGGGACTCTCGGCGGTCCAAAGAATCAAAGTTTAACTGAAGAATGGCAAAAATCTAGCCAAGCTCAAGGCTTTGATAGATATGCTGGATGGGGGCCCATGATATCAATCAGCCCCTTCGGATTGTCAACATGGACCCAGTGACCTGCCTCTTTGAGAATATGATAGGAGACATTCCCCTTGCCTTGCTTATCTCCTTGGCTGTGGACCAAACTAGGAGTCCACCTACCACTGTTCTCTCACGCACCACTTTAATCTCCAAACCCTGAGGTGGGTTTTCCAGTAGAGGCCAATAACTCTCTTTGCTGCATTTACACACGGAGCAAATGACCCAACAAATCCCCAAATTTCAGGGTACAAGTGTCAAACAGATATTTTTCATGATCAGTTTCTAATGCATCCAATTGAAGGTTAAGGGTGAAGTATAAGAAACAAAGAGAGCACAAAATAAGTCCATCACTTATCTAGAATTTGCCCATTTCATATCATCAGTGGATATACTTTGGCATTTATTTTTTACCGCTGGTAAATCAAAAGGGATTGTATACAGTGCGACCATTTACCTTTGATACAAAAAAGTCGCCATTAGTTACAACCATCTAATGTGAAATCTAATAGGCTGGATGTGTCCCAAAATTCGAGAAAATTTCTTTTGAAGTTTGAGCTTGGCCAATGAAATAAATGCAGCCATCTAATTTCACATCCAATGGTCAAGATTAATTGTGACCATGTTGTACCAAAGATTAATGGTTTTATTGCATACTTTTCCAAATCAAAACCTCAGAAATAAAAAGACAAGTCATTGAGTTCTCTCCTTAAATGTTTATAAACATATTAACTACAAATACAGGATGCTCTAAGGGTAAGAATTACCAGTAAGAGTTGAACATTTCCACAGCACCATTGAGATCGAAGGACAAGATCATTTGTTCGCCTGATGAGCTTGCTTTCTTCAGACTAGTCCCTATCATCTCAGAAATTGCCTTGGAGAAACCAAGCTTAACCATGTGATCAACAAGCCACCTGATTTGGCCAAACAATGCTCTTACTAATGTGACTGGATTGAAGATGTCTACTGTAATAAATAAACTCAAACCCCCCAATAATCTCAGGCAAACATAGCAAAACGGGTCCTACAAGACAATCCAAAAATTGGGTAAAGCCGCAATAAGAATAGTCCTATTCAGATCGAACTTTGGCCCACTTTAGGTAAACTTTTTCCAATTGTTTTAGTGTTTTTCCACTTTTCTACTGTCTTAGTCAAAAATTTGTTGAATTTTGTCAGCCAAAATAAGATTTCTGGTCAGTTGGAAAATTATCCACCCATTGGGAGGGTCGGCATTTTCATTCCTTTAGGCCTTAGAACCCTTGGAATTGGGGACTTGGGGAAGACCACGCTTCAACCAAACTATGGTTTGCAATCTAAATGCCTGTTGCAAGCCATAGTCCCTTGGGTAGTTGGGTTCATCTCCATCCAGCGAGATGGAGGACAATGCAAAGAGGAATGAATCAGATCCACCAATCCTCACCTGTTATTGTAGATCCTATTCTCTCTCTATCACCATCCATTATTTCATAAGACAGTGATGACTCCATAAACAACTTTTTTACAAAAGCCAATTGGATGGTAATGCACTTATCTAAAATTTAAACCACACCAGGATTGTCAAAAGCTCATCAAATTTATATTGGAAAACTTGTTTCTCCTAAAATTACCTTCTCGATGGTATGGGAACTGGAATGCTTTGGACAGTGCGAAGTAAATTTCCCACTTCGACATCGCTAGGATTCACCTCTCCAGGAAGAGAGTCCAGCACCCACAGCTGCTCTGCATCAAGGATCAAACACCTTTTCTGAGAATTTCCCCAGTGAAAGAACACCACAATGTTTGCAAGAAGACAAGAACAATAGTAAGGTTTGCCAAATATCATTTCTTTTCATACCATTCAGCAGAAAATTGGAATTTGATTTTGAAGTTTGGTAAACAAAAGTAAGAAACAATCAGACAAAATTTGGAATTATGGTCCAATAGTAGAACTAGTTTCAGGCATGAAAGGCCAGAGTTTTGTCCATTAAAATGGTGTTAGTTAATGTTAAATTCAATCAGGTCATGGTCCAAAACCAGCTGCTTTCTACTAATTTTTTTGTTTGTGTTTCTTTGTTACTTGTTACCCAATATCAGGCATTTTTTGGCCAGATTTAGGCCAATATTACCAAAAAACGGACCAAAAATCTCTGTAATTCAGTGCAAAAAATAAGAAAAGGCTGATTTCAACATTCAATTTTGAAAAGATAAAGATCTCAATATGTCAGCCCAGATTCATGAAGAAATTGTGAAGTATAAATAAGTTATATTACACACTACAAGTACTCGTTAGATTTTCGTTTTAAAGCATGCATTTCCTATAGAGGCATGTCATTGTAGAATTGCAACATTGTTGTTGAGATCAGGCTTTCGAGTTGCTGTACATGCGTCCCCTTGTCAATGACTAAAAGATGCAAAACTAAAAAAATGCTTACCAAGGTGCAATGACTCTTATGACAGTAGTATCTCTATGTAAAGGATGCAATTTTATGGACTATGCAATGGTATTTAATAACCACTAGCAATATGCAGCTGATGATATATGTAAATAAAAGTACAGAGGATTTCTACTTTGAGCCTGATGATGCTCATAGCCTCCTCAATCTGTCATCTACCAATCTGGTGAGGCTGTCGCTTTATAAAGTCCTGCTTCAGGCAAATGAATCTCAATTATCAAGTATTTAGGAGTTAAAGAAGGCGTTGGACCCCTTCCAAATATAGCATGTCTTCTACTAAATCGTTATCTTGAATATGTTACAATATTTCAATAAGCCAGCCTTTACTCCTTTATTATTCGAAAGATTGCAATCGGTTCTTCCAATACTCTCGACATTGATGCCGCGAAAGATTCAAACTCTTTCCAATGATGGAAAATACACTGTGTTTTTGAGGAAGAACACAAAGAATAACAATTACTACTTTTTTAGAGGTTGATACTTCCAATTGCATGCACCTTCACAGGAAAGAAGGCTGCAAGAGTTAAAGAGAACGTACTAACTACAACTCTATAAATCTTACATGAGGATAGTGACTGTGCATAGAAACAGGTGATTGATCATAAATAGCTTCAGCCCTGTAGCTAATTGAAGTAGTCGCATATTGTTCTTTAAGTGGCAAAAGGTTGCAAACTGTATCAATTTGATGAAACCTTCTAAGTTTTTGTACTCTAAGGCTACAACTCAAGACAAAAAGATAAGAAAAAATAACCAAATGAAATGCCTCACCATGATGCTAATTCTTTATACTTTTGATTTCCAAAAATAGGCTTCTTCGCCTCATTCATTAACAAACTCTTCATATATGGCTTGTTTTACTGCTTTTGATTGGGCATGATAAAAGGATGATCAGAAACTACTACTGTAGTCTCATGTTACGTCTTAAGTATTCGAAGAGAAAGATACAGCCTGTGGGGTCAAAGCGCAAAATGGAAGCTGAATGATACGCAAACAGTCGACTTTAATCAAGAAAAAGAAACAATGATATACTATAACAGTAAGCTTCACTAAAGAACTATAGAGTGGGCTTGGCATCTGAACAAACAATTCAACAAAGTGTGATTCAGATTCATTGGATCCAGTATTGCAATCCGAAAGGTACAATGAGAGCTATTCTTTTTTTCATTTTTATTGCCTTTGAATCTCAATTTTTAGAAAATGGTTGTAGAAATGATCAAAATTCACCAAAAAGCAGAACCAGGGCATGACTATTCACGAAAACCCCCAAATTTCACTAATAATCTGCAAACACTTTGACAGCTTCATTAACACAAACAAGTCTAACATGCAATCACTACTCACCTTTTTTTTGCAGCAATCTCAAAATCTAAATTCAACACAATCAGACTAGTCCAATATAGGCACTAACAATTCAAATCAAAGAAAACAAGTGCGCTAGATAATAAAAATTCTAAACATAATAAAAGAAAGACTTACCTGTTTGGGTAAAGTGGCTGATTCTCCACAATCCCCTTGAGCGCAGCTCACTGCAAATGCAAGAGCTATATTTCCACCCAAAGAGTGACAAATCACAACATCCGGCCACGACCAACTTTTGGATTTCAAAAAAATTGCAACATCTAAAGCAGCACTCTTCATGGTATGTGGAGGATCAAATCCTTCAATTTCAGCTGACTTCCCATGGTTTCTCAAGTCCACAAGGACCATCCTCCAATTTGAGCCTAAATGTATAAGGTTGCAATGCTTCATGTGAAAATTGAGAATCTTATATCTCAGATGAATTAGTGTGTGGAACAAAAGCAGGTAAAAAAACTGAATTCGTCAAGCAGTGAGAAACTAGAGAGAGAGAGAGGGAAAAACATGTCCAAAAAAGACGGAGATCCTCATAGGTGAAAATCCCAATTCTGAAGGAACAAAAAATGACAAACCAGAGAAAGAGAAACCAATAACGAATTGCGCATAAAGGGGAATGAAGCCAAATAAAAGAAGTTAGGGTTCCTTACGAGATTGAAAGGAAGAGAGAAGACGGCGAGAGAATGACCACCAATTCCTATCAGAACCCAGCAAACCATGGAAAATGAATGCAGTATCTTTGCAGGGATTTTCTGAAACTTGGATTTCTTCATATGAGAGCGTATTAGGACACCTTTCATTTCCACTGCTGAAAAATCTCCACAAGAGAGGGGAGAGAAAGGCAGGTTGCGAAGTTGCAGAGCTGCTCAAGAATTTCTGCAAGGCCGCCATGACTACAATAAATAAAAATGTGTCTCCTCAGGCATTGGACGTCCATTATAGTGATGGACGTTCAAAAAATGCGCTACCTCAAAATGGATGGTAGAAACCATACTAAAAATATAGTTTTTAAAATAAAATTTTTATATAGTATCATTACTCTATAGATAGATATTTACCATGAGATTAATAAATAAATTTTAAAAATTTTGGTTCCAAAATCCGTCTTGAATAAAAATTCTATGAGGGGTAATGTATATCTACAGGAGTCAAAACTCAACAAAAACTTTCCTAAATATAGTGGTTTTGTACATCTTGTAAGTCAAAACTCAACAAAAACTTTCCTAAATATAGTGGTTTTGTACATCTTGTAATGTATTTTCTAGATGGTCAATTTTTAATATTTTTAAGTACTAATAGATTTGTTCGATTTATATTGATATGAAACTTTAAATTTCATGAATAAAAATAAGCTTTAAGCTATCATAAAAATTCTAATACTAAAACGTCGATATGAAACTTTAAATTTTATAAATAAAAATAAGCTTTAAGCTATCATAAAAATTTCTAATACTAAAACATCTTTCGACGACTATTTGAAGATGTGTTGATTGTTTAAGACCTCAGCCACCTACAAAACCAAACCCTTTCAAAAAAAAAAACTTTTTCATCATTTCAAATCATGACGATCTTAATCCAGTCCCAAAAGACCTCATTCCTTCTTTTCTTTTATTTTCTTTTTAAGATAATGTGAACAATTGATGAGTATATATTTGTTTTTGGATTTTTTAAATTGCATTTTTTAAAAAATTTCTTTTTACGATAAGGGATACTACAAGATTCTCTTACATATATAAGATTAAGCAAAAAACTTTAATGCACTAATTTCTGTTAATTTGTCAAAAAAGAAAGAAATATTATTTATTGAAAAGAAATTGCCCTTGGAATGTGCAACATAAAAGAAATATCAATCCCCTAACTTATAAAAAATATCAATCCCCTAACTTTTTATCTTGATGAGTGAATAACTACAAATTTGAAACAAAAAAAAGTTAACCTATTAGAAAAAAATTAATCTTGATGGGTCAATATCTACCTATAAGAAGAAAAAAAAACCTATTAGAAAATAAAATAAATTTTTTTTGACGAGTCAATATCTACCTGCTAGAAAGAAACAATTAACCTATTATCTACCAAAGAGCAATATTTTTAGGGACAGCAGTGGGATTTTGAACCAACGCCCAGCGCCCTAAAAAGTTAACCTTATCGATTAACATATGGAAAATTGTCTCATGCGGGCTGGACCGCATTACTACATATGCGGTCCAAAAAGTGTAGAGCACTCATCTTGGATGCAAGTAGGTGTTCCATCTAAAAAAACGATAGAAACTAATGGTCCAAATGTTTTTTTACTAAATTTATTATTTTTAGATTTTAAAATTTATTTTATTTTTATATATTCATGATCTTTATATTAGAGATTACATGTCCTTAAAAATCAAGTCAAAAAATCCATCTCAAAAATAGATCTATTAATAGGCCCGCATTTTGAGGGCTTGGCCACGTAGAAACCGGGTCTCATACATATTTTTAAAAAACAAATTAGGATATTTGTTTGGTGCGTCCAAGCCCGCACCTATTACTATGCGGGCTTGGAAATCTACACCGTCCATATAATCAGACGATGTAGGTTGTATCGAGATTGGAAACATGACCTACAGCCCCGGTCTCCTCTTTATATGTCTCTCTCACCCAAAAAAATATTTTTATTATTTTTTCTCTCTAAAACCCCCGAATCCTCTAGGGAAACATGACGGGAAGAGGAACTCTTGTCTCTTTCTAAAACCCCCAGTGCATACAACGCTTCTCTTTGCGGTATATCGATTTCTCTCCGGGTTTCGATCGGGTCTCAAGATAGAAGAGTGGATTTTCGAGCCTTTCTAAAACCCCCAGTGCATACAACGCTTCTCTTTGCGGTATATCGATTTCTCTCCGGGTTTCGATCGGGTCTCAAGATAGAAGAGTGGATTTTCGAGCCGCAAAATCTTCAAGTATTTGAGGGCTTTCAAGCTCAATTTTCAGATTAAGCAGACCAATTGTGGGGTTTTGTTTGATGGAGAAGGGTTGGAGGGTGAATCTAGTTCAGCCATAGTAAACGGTTTGGGGAAGACACTGGCTATGGTGCTATTGGCGCTGTGAAACTTGCCAGATATGTGACTGCATCTCTCAGGTAATGCTCTGTGAGCCATGTAAAATCCCTCCACCAAGTTCATAAGGTCATGCCTCTTTTTGTAAAACTAAAACATCTCTGCCCTCTTTGCAAATAAATCTGTATTTCTTCTATCAGTTTCAGTATTGACTTCACCTTCACCTCCATGTCTTGGAGGTTCTGCTCCAGCCATTTTGCCTGCCTATGTAGCTTGCTCACCATCATGAATAGGAACTACTTGCAGCCCTCTTCAACATATTTCTCTCTTCTCTCTCTAACTTCTCTCTCTTCTCTCTCTAACTTCTCTAAAATATTTGTCAACCAAACCACTTCCTATATCATTTCTACATCACCTCTCTATCTCTTTCACCCATGTTTTCCATGTCCCTCCATTTTCATAAACAACTCTCTCACTCTCTAACGGCTATGTTTACAATGGCATTATCTCCAAAAGCATTAGTATTAGAGAGAGAGGAGCGGAAAACAGAGAACTTAGTCCAAGTGTTTGGCATATCAAATTCAAGATTCATAAGAGTTTCTCTCTCTAGATTGTTTTGGTTTCCTTTAGATTGTTTTCTTTTAATCTAAAACAGAATAATCCAAAGAATCTCACTTGCTTTTGTCCAATTTTGTATCTCTTAAAAGTTAAAAAGAGAGTTTAAGGAAAGAAACTCACCTACTCTCTTATTTTAAATTCGTTTGCTCTCTCTCAAAATATAGTAGGAAAGAAATTCACTTTCTATCTCTTTTGTTTTGATTAAAGTTTTCTCTCTAAAAGCAGGTGGGTTTTCACTAACATGTTTTTTCTCTGTAAAACACCACCTGCCATGGTGATGAAGATAATATGGAAGAAAGAGGGGAAGGGAGATAAGAGAGCAAGGAAAGAAAGAGAGAGATCATGGAACACATTTTTTTTGTTGGTATAAGGGAGGGCTTAAATCGAGGATAAGATTTTTGGGGATGAAGGAGCGTTGCATGTAAGGTCAAGACTTATAGCCAATTTTGGAAGACAATTCACTTTCTGTTATCTGGACATTTGAAAATCATTAGTTCATGGTTATATGAATGTCTTGGATTTGATGACCACCTCATAATAGGTGGGAAAACCGGGTCCAACAAATTAACCTAATAGAAAAGGTGCGAAAACCGGGTCCAACAAATTAACCTACTATAAAAACAATTAGGTGCGAAAACCGGGTCCAACAACTTAACCTACTAGAAAAAATAGTTTATTACTTACCTACTAGAAAAGGTGCGAAAACTGGGTCCAACAAATTAACCTACTACAAAAAAAAAACTTCGGTGTGAAAACCGGGTCCAACAAATTAACCTATTAGGAAAAATGAATTTATTTATTATTGACAGCTGTGGGATTTGAACCCACGCCCTTGCGGACCAGAGCCTAAATCTGGCGCCTTAGACCACTCGGCCAAACTGTCGCTGATACAATTGTTGCCTTAATTAATATGTGATACATAAAAGATTTAAAAACCAAAAAGGCAGCCTATTCCATCGAAACCAACGTACCTGGAGCATCGGCCGCTCTTGTCTATGACCAAAGGCGTATATAAATGTTCACCATTAAGAAAAAACGGTAGATAGCCCGATATTTAACAACATAAACTTTTAGAAATTAGGAAAAGCTAAGGTTTCTATACTTCCTCTATTGCATAGAAGATATATGCTTCCCCTCATCTAGCCTTCCAATTTAGATCAAATGAGCCACTGACTATTTGATCTAGATTTGCCGCTTCATAGTATTTTTTTCCTAGTTTGTTTTTTACAAATTATATAAATATGAAATTTGGTACGTACTATCATCTCAATAGATCACACCAAAAATAATAATTTAAAAACACTTTTTTGATAAAATATAATGACCAAAATATCTTTTAAAACTTTCAACGGTATTTTGATTATTTTATTTTATTGAGAATATTATGTTTATATTTTTTTACAGATGTGACTTTAAGAGAGGAGTGGATACCCAAAATTTGGTATCAAAATAGTTTGAAAAAAATTAAAAAAAAAATAGTATAGAGATGTAACATTGTGATTGGGGTCATCTTAACCATCCATTCAGAACGGACAGTTGGATAAGGGGAAGAATAGAAAACTTTCCCCATTAAAAATGGGAAAAACTTTATATAAGGTTGCAACCTTAAAATATAGAATTAAAGTGAACTTAAGAAATACATCGTACAAGGTTGCATTGAAGTTGGAAACCCTCTAATTGATCATCTCTGCATCTGGATATATAAATATGAAAAAAAAAAAAAAGATTTCGAGTCCCAAAAATAGTGCATCTTACAACGCATTATCTGGACCGCCCATTTTTAAGATTTTCATTTGTTTATAAATCAACTTGATTTGAACCATTTTTGGGGTTCAAAATTTTATAGTTGAACAATGAAAATGGATTCTCAAGCCATCCTAAAAATCTTTGACACCAAAATTATATCTTATTATACAATTTCGTGATGCAACTTACTTTCATTGTTTAAGGTTGCAACCTTATGCAAACCACACCACACCCTTAGCAAAAAACAAGACAGTTATGGGTTATCTTGGCCCGGAATCGTCATCCTCGGAATCCAGTCTGACTAAGGCAATTTGAGTCCAATGGGTACTACTATGTACTCAAATGTCAGCGTTCCCCGAATCAATTTGGGAAACTTTACTGTATGTCTGCGTTCCCCGAATCAATTTGAGAAACTTTAGTGTTTGAGAGATGAAGTGAACTTTCATGAGCTTAGACTTTACAATTTGAAAGTATGAGCTGAAAACTCATGAATGTCATAATTCAATGCATTGATTTTGTGCGTGCTTCAGGTTTGGCGTATGATCCCAACGCGGTGTCATTTGTCCCTTTGGTGGAGATTGATTGCAATTCCTGCAGGTGAACATTCATATCCATGTACAGTTGATCTCCACGGTCCATTGTCCACAATGGATGGTCAATGACTCAGTGGTGTTATGTATAAATTGAAACACTGGATTATAATACACTTGTTTGATGGGTGATAAGCTGTGACCTCAAATAGCTGGTATTTCAGTAGCGATTAGGGCAAGGATCGACCAATATTTGTATAAAATTTGGGCTGTAATGCCCACAGTGGCCTCCTTTTTTCAGTACTTTGCCTAAATTTGTTCATGTATGTTTCGTTAGTTGAAGAAAATATAGACCATTGGATCATCAAAGCCAATGAAATGATGGATAATTTTGAGTGGAGTATATGGTTACGACCCGACAGACCATGGCCATCGTCGATTATGGTCCACTTTTCTTGCCCACATTTCAATGCTTTGAAGAACTTGTTCTCCTTTGGTCTGCCGAATTGAGAGAGAGAGAGAGAGAGAGAGCTAAAAATCCTTCTCAATTTCTGGTTTTTTAAATTAAATCTAGAGGCTCAAGCTGCGAATTTACATGAGAAGTAATTTATGAACTAATAACTAAGCTTTTACTGAAGGGTCACCCACATAAAATCCATCACTCTTATGTATCAGTCAAAGGGGTCTATACGTAGATCATGTTCACTCGCCATCGCCATTCCTGTGCAAAGGCATGTAGGGCACATAACCTGCAATCAAGCAGTTCAAAGCTTCAAATTAACAAGAAAACATAGTTTAGCAATCTATATCAAATTAGACATTTTTCTCCCCTCCCTATAGAAAAATCATGAGATCAGCAACTAGAAACAAGTCAAGTTATACCACACTCATTGCATGCCATATTCGTTCCAGTGAAGGAGAATATATATAGAGACTTTGATGGTTGGGATCATAAGGTAGATTAGTCGAGAACAGATAAATACGCTTCAAATTAAGCACATTTCCAACTCCCCCAATGAATGGCAACAACTGATGGACTATTCAGCCCCAATATCAGACCAAACCTGGCTGACTTGTGGTATACAGCCAAAATCCAGCAAAATTGTTTAATACACGCCAAATTGCTGTTCATTTTCAACTAAAATTGCGAGCAATTCAATTATCAAAAGAAAATTGTTGTCCACTCCAAATCCAAAGCAAAATGAATTTCTTAGATATGACGGAACAATATGGTTAATTTTCAGAGCTTCTGAGGTTTGAAACTCCTAGAGTATTTCTTAAGGACAAAAAACATGGGAATAAAGCGCATCAAAGACTTCATATGGACAGTGAAACACTACCAGTGGAGTGAAGAAATAGAGTCCAAATGCTACCGTTATTCTCCCACGAAAGCTATTTTAAAATCCTTCCAAAAACAATATACACTATAGGGGAAGTGTACTACAATCTAATGGACTACTGGTTCATAAGTTTCACAAGGAAATGGAAGATACACTGAAGGAAGTGTACTACAATCTAATGGACTACAGGTTCATAATTTTCACAATGAAATGGACAATCATGGAGAGAGAGAGGGACTAGCAATGAAATGCCATTCGTATCCTAATCCAGGCGGGTCCCACTTTTTGCCACTGTCAAGAATTTCACTAGATGGTGATGACCGAATGGGCTCTGAGTAATAGCATTGTCCATTGGGATATAGTATACTTCCCTATATAAGAATCGATTGAATAGGGCCAAAAGTACCAAGACCAGTAGACCACGATGGTATCCAGATCCCATACCTTGCCAGCACCTGAGCAATTGGAACACCTTTGAGTCGTGGGTACACGCAAAGGGCTATTGCAATCGCCAGAGATCATGATTGGATCAATGCTCAGAAACATACCACTTCCGGAACACCGAGCACATGCTAAATATCCTGCATTTTGCAGAGGCAAACAAAAGTTAAATAATAAAAAACCCATCAGATACTAATTAATTTCAGGACCCTGCACAAGTTGCAAAGCATCAGATGTTCACACTACATCAGGTTTATTGAGAAAGAGGGGATTCATGGTAAGGATGTTGCAAATATTCAAAGTAGGAGAAACAAGATAGTAAAGTATTCAATTGAAGTCTCAAAAGGTTATAAGATACTAAGAATCCATGAAATAAAGGTTTCAGATTTCACAAGGGGAACAACCAAACAAGTGCTAAAGATAAAAGCGGTATGGGCCTAAACATATAAAGATATACTTCACCAGGAAAACATGAAATGCTAGAAATGTATTTCTAGTAATTCTTTTATGTTATTATCAGCACCTAACAACCATTGAAATGCAGCTGAACATACCAGTGCCGAGACAATACTTGCATCGTTTCTTCCCTTGTTGCTCAACATTGTTGATTTCAACCACCATCAAAGCTGAAATGACACCCACTGCTCCACCAGAGAAGGATGCCACTATGGGGTCCACCTGACTGAACCATGGTTATAAAAATACTAGCTTCAGGAGATTAATAATGCAATATGTTATTGCAAAATCCAAGATTGGCAAACCAAAGATTGTAAAAGAATCAGAATAGTCAGAGCATCATTAACAAAATCACTAAGGGTGGGAGACAGAGAGAGAGAGAGAGAGAGAGAGAGAGAGCATGCCTTAGTTGCAGTGGTAAGTGCATGTTGCGTATGAAATCTTCATAGGAAGTACCACCCAATCCAAGTTTAAGCTCAAGCTGATAAAAAATTCCTGATTCAGTAACCTTGTTTCATGATCAAGAGTCCACCTAATGTGAACCTAATATGGCTTTCTTTATAAGAAATTAGTAGATATTCTACTCTAAGGAACTCCACCATGGTCAGTCCCAAGCAGGTCATACCGGTCCCAAGCCCTGAGAAAGGAGGAAGGTTGTGTTAGGTTGGCAACCAGCGTAAAACTTTTGCCACACCTATTCCATGAATCCTGATTCAATGTAATATGCTCATGCTAGGGCGATTCCTGTAAGTCTGACTGAGGGTACGGCCCTTGATAATGATAATGATGATGATGATGTTCTACTCTTAAGGAAAAATAAATTTGAGCAGTGCCCATGTGTCTTTAGTTTTGCAATTTACTTAGTTCAGGTAATTCTGTGGCTGAGTACTGCAGGGAGTCACTCACTCTCTAAATTAGAATATCATATTACTATCAGGAAGCCAATCTTCTCCATCACTGTCGATCATTTCATTGGATGGTGATGATACTGATACGGTTTCTCCAGTCTGCCGGATTGTATACTTTCACATGTGTGTTTAACATTTCAAATATAATGGAAATTATTCCAAAATAACAAATCATCGCAGAAAGACTCTACTTACAATGGGAGCAAGGAGGCCACCAAATACAATGATCCCAGATATAAATGAAAAGGATGTGAGATATAGTTCCTTCAAATTTGTTGGATTCTAATACACGAAGAATATACACATGGTTAGTACATAAAGCTGAAATTCACCGATCAAAATTTCACGTATTATGCCCCTTCACAAGGAATTAAGACAACGCCAAAAAGGAAGCAAAATCATTCATGCATTCACCAAATGAGGGAGAAAAGGAATAGATGATGGAATCTCAGGCATTTCATTTTCCTCACTACTTTCAACGACTGACTCAGAGCTCTTTATTCGCTGCTGTACTCGTAATCTCCTGACCTAGACAAAAGGATCACAAGAAATGTTCAATTTAAGTGAGTTAACCTTTTCTTCAAAACAAGAAATGCTTAATTTAAGTGTTTGTAATTAAATGGATACAAGAGAAGAATTTAGTCAAATAAACTATAAACCAATAAACTATAAACCAAGAAACCCTTCTTGAGGACCAAAAACAGAGGGAAATCAATCATATCCAATTGAAATGCTTGAAATGCTTTGGAGGCCAATACATATGGCACAAAAATGCTACAAAAAGGTCAATGAAATCCATACCGAACAAATCCAGAAGCTAGGACAGTTATCATGCTACCATACTATAGTATTGCAAGCATAAACACTTTTCATGACGGTGGAACTATCCCCTTCGACCCCCAAAAAAGGACATCATACAAATTATCATGTGTGGGAAAGAACATCATTTCTTTGTAGTAATGGAAAATGATCTTATGGATGAGAAATCGTTCTCCAATACAATCCATAGAAGGAGCATCTGTGAGAAGATTCAATTTTGAGGTGCATATTAAAAAAAAAAGATAGAACTGAAAAAGCACAAAAAACAAGAAATAGAAAATATTTGACATACATAAGAAAGTTACCTCCTCCATGAGCAGAAAAATTTTATTACGACGGCTTTTTATGTTGTCTTGAATTTCTTGCAGCTGCATTTGAACAAAGTCTTGCACTGTCTCGGGTCCTTCTATGATGCAGAAGCTGCAGGGAAAGGAATGTTCTTTAGAAGAATACAATGTGATCACAAAGAGATCTAAATTCAAGGGCCATTCACATGTCAACAAGCAGATCAAAATGCAAAAGAAAAATATTACATAGAATGGAACAAGATGATAAACAATTCAATGGCGATTCACATGTCAACAAGCAGATCAAAATGCTGAAGACAGATATTACACAAAATGGAACGAGTTGATAAACAATTTTGGATGAACTTACATAACAAAGGAAAATAGAAAAAGGTATAGACAAGAGGGCCTCAAAATATTGGTTGTGCTTTTCTAGGAGACGTCATCCTCCAAGTTGCGACATGAGATCTGAGGGAAGTGACTAATTTTCTGTTTTGGTCATTTAGAAACTGGAACTCCACTTTATGATACTCAAAAGCTGGCACAAAACAATCATATTTTGTTTCTTTTGTCCCCTATTTACTTGAATCTCCAAGAAATCCCATACATTTGTCTCCTAGTTAACACCATACAATTATTTCCGCTATTCAATAAGTTCCATACTCATGTTTAATTTTTTTTAAGTTTGTTCCCATAGTAGAATATTGGTGGTTTTTATTCATGATACTCAATTAAACAATAGAGCTAGTAGAGATTCTAGTTTTTCCTCTTTATCTAGGGATTATTGAGCTAGGTCCACCAGGGCCTTACCCACAAATTAGAAAGTTGAAATAGCACAAAAATGGACCATAGGCCTCCATGCAATTCAGGGTCTCAAGACCTCCATCATCTCAATATCTATGAGATCCAAATTACAAATACTGGGCATAACACGAGGATGAATTGCACTTCTGTCATAGGTGAACATTGCAAGTCCAACGCGATATATGGATTGGATGACCCACATGCCTATTTGTGTTGAGACAAACAAGCACAAAATGAGATCAGAGAACTCATAGAAAGTCATCCCCATGCCCAGATATTAATTAACTGCTTCCCAAAAATAGGATAAAATAACCACCTAAGAGGGTCGCAAAAGTTGATAGGGCCTAGAGGCTGCAATGCCAAAAAGTTTAATGAATTTTAGAAGAGTTGAAAGCCATAAAATCTAAGTATCAGGTCAAATTCACATTAGTCTGGCAAAACCAACTATATAAAACCAGACAACCCAGGGGCACTTTATGGATCCAAGGTTAAAACATCTCAAATTTTTGCTCTCTTGAACTTGGGCATGATTGACCGGACCAATGCAAACTACTATCACCAATTCACGCTAAGTTAAATTATTGAAGATTGAGACCGTACCAGTGGCATAAACAATTGATAGCAGAATTGGTTGTGAAAAACTGACATATAAATCGGTAGCAAGTCATAGAATCTATTAAATTCGAGTATAGAGTCAGGCATCTTGATATGATCTATTGCACCCATACTCATAACTGGAATTTAAATCATGGAGTTATAGATCGGGCGTATTGTCCTCTTTTGTGAGATTAATAGCACACCTACAGCAGTTGGTTATCTCCATTCCCACCAAAAATATCCAATTCCCATTCAAGCCTTCTATCTAGTAAGGATTAAGTTCCTTTAGCCATTAATTTATTTCCAGTCGATAAGAAAGGGAATTGTGAATCATATAGAAATTTTCTTAGCTTGTCCAAGTAACAGATGCGAGAAACAATTAAAAAGGACTAACTTGGAAGCAAATAATCCACCAAATCTCCTATAATCAAACCATGGTTGTCAAAGAATAAGAACATAAAAATCACTATAAAACAATTACTTTTAAGTAATTAACTGTAGTCAGAAACGATTCAATCCCAACTCAGCTCTTATTTCTCAACAATCAGTATCATTCATCAGCACCCACTAGAAAATATCATAAAGCTTTTAAGAACAATTAAGAAAACTTAAATAGTAAGCAAACGATCCACTAAATTTCCTCTAATTGAATAAATAATTGCGAAATAATCTGCTAAATTCCCTACAATCCAATCATGAAAATCAAACCCAAGAACATTGAACTAGGAAAAACAAATTCCAGAAGAAAATTAATTATAATTTAACCATAATAACCACAAACAACCCCAACCTAGTAACCAAGTAAACGCTTTTATTTCCTACAAGTCAACAATAATTATCACAAAATAAGAACAAAAACAAACCCAAAAAGGTGAGAGGACCACCAACCTGGATGCCCCGCCGGAAGCTACGTTCTCTTCTTCCAAGGGGTTCGAACCAGAGGAGCTCATGGACAAGCATTTGGTCCTTAGATATAGAAAGCCTCCTTTATGCAACAAAGTGGGCTTTCTCTCTCTACAATGGGTTAAATCCTTTATGAAAATCTCTCGACTGGATGTAAGTTTTTGTGGGAAAACTGAAGGCGTAGAGAGAGAAAAGGGAAGAGAGCAGAGGATATGGGCCACATGTCTCTGAGCAGAAGAGAAGATTTTTGCAGTTTTATGAGAAAGAAACTACAGTTTCTGAGTCATTTCTCTGTAGTGGAGCCTTAGAGAGAGAGAGAGAGAGAGAGAGAGAGGA